>JAOEHY010039689.1:24049-34628 GCA_025447955.1 Psilopsiagon aurifrons | reverse complement strand
CATCAGGTTGGCATCAGCCCACCTCACAAGCGTGTCAAGGTCCCTCTGGATGGCATTCCTTCCCTCCAGTGTATCAAGCGAATGACCCAGATGGTGTCATCGGCAAACCTGCTGAGGGCGTACTCAATCGCAATGTCCATGTCACTGACAAAAGATGTTGAACAAGACCAGTCCCAACACCCATCCCTGAGGGACACCACTCATTACTGGTCTCCAGCTGGACATTGAGCCATTGAGAACAACTCTGCACTAAACACAGCATGTGCTCTTAAAGGAAGGGGTTTATTTTCCAAAATACAGATCTTTAAATGTAAATGGGCAGATGTGCTTTTGTTTGCTTGCTTATGGGGATTCTGGTTGGACTTTTTCTGATGTTTTCTGTTTGGTTTGGCTGGGGTATTTGGTGTTGTTTTGTTGTTGTTTCTTTCTAGTGGGTTATTTGTCTGGGTTGTTTGGGGTTTTTTTGGGGGGTTAGGGGTGCATTTATCTATTTGCCTTACCTGTGAAAGCATGTGGCTTTCCCATTTTTTGCCATTTGCCACTATTCCGTTGTTTCTTGTTAAGTTCCGTTTCTTCTACAGCAATGATCTCGGAGGTTGGTACGAAACAGCTTTCTGTACAAACACAAGACCTCCCACATTAACATCTTAAAACAGCACCAGATTATTTCTACACGTAATTTGATATAGACATAAAATTAGAGTAGCTGCTCAGTAAGCACAACCAAGAGAAAAAGTAGTAATTTGCTGAATATTTTCAATTTCCTTTTGCCTTTTGTCAAAGCACGTAATTCATAAGCACCTATGAACTACACCAGTATTTCAAATGTCTACGATTTCTCGAAAAAAACAAGTTTTCTGAGGATAAAAGCTTTTCACATGAAGCCAAAATCCAGCCACTAATGAAATTGCCCCTTCAATGACACCTAGTCCAGATATCTGACAGCAAACAGCACAAGAGGTTTCAAAGATTGTGTGACTAAATCTAGAGCACAGAGACTACAGGGGCTGCTTGTTATCAAGTAAGCAGTTGGTTTATGAAAGAAGGGCATTCACATATGAATTCTTAAGACTTTGAATCCCACCAAGCTTTTAAATTTCAAGGCGTCCTAAGAAGCAAGTTCTAGATATTATGTTTAGGTACTGTTAAATGTATTTCTCTTATATCAACTTCAAAACTATTGTTTTTCAGAATAAAAGGCCTCTTGCTCTTATACCATGAAAGAATTTCCTCTACCCTCATTCTTTTTTCCTCCAATAGTCCCTCATACCTTCTCAGTCTTCGTAACTTGTCAAATTGAGAATTTTATCTCATTTTCATTACCAATTTCAAAATTTCTCTGCTTTTACCTTACTCAAAAAAAAGGCAGAACTGAAAATACGTGCTTTGTATTTATGTACAAATAAGCACTCTGTGCATACATACACATGTATAAAACTTAGTGACATAAGACTGTATTACTATAATAATATAATGTCTTATGTATTAACTATGTATCTACCTATACATGAGAAAAACAAGTACAGAGAATCACAAAGATATAAGGAGATATTAAACACATAAAATACAAGCACTAATACTGGCATTACTGAGTTTTATCCTACGTTTCATCTTCCTACTTTGCAGAAGCATCCCAGTGGTGGTGAGAAACATAAAACAAAGGAAGAAAACCTCCTGAGTGCTTCATAGCACTGACCACAATTCATTTGCCACTAGTTCATTCTTTTTCTTGCCCTATTTATTAGTTTTAGTCAACACAGTTGTTACCTTTTGTAATGTCTCTCGACATGTCATGGACTTCACACACATGGTTGTGATATTTTTTTTTGGGGGGGGGGGTTTCCTGTACAGGCATGTTGATATTTGACTTAATTTATATTCCCTTTAGGAATTTTATCTTCCCTCAGGGTTTTAGCTTGATTCATAGATGTAGCCTCCAAACTTTGCACTAGGGTCTTTCAGGAATCTGACTGTATTCAAATGTTTTAACTACTCACAGAACTAGTTATGGCTTACAATTACGTTTACCGTATTTACGGCATTGTGGGGAAATGCAGCAGTCACAGAACGTCTTTAGAAAGATCCAACAGCAGAGATGAACTTAATAAAAACACAACTTGTATTCAGATATCGGTATCATACACGTAAGACAGTATCAAGTATTTAACACTAGATAGTTAATTTGTCTTCCTAACATTCAAAGAAAAGGTCTGCTGTGGGATCTCAATGTGATTACCCACCTATCTATTTATCAGAGTTAAAAAATAAAGAACAGAGAGGAGACAATAAGTCAAGGGAAGGTATCACGTTCTTTAACCTTTCTTTCCCAGAACTGCTTTTAGTTCTGATTTTTCTGCTGACTATGCTGCCTACCCATATGTCACAATTCAAAAGAAAGCTTGTTGCATTTATAAAGATTGCACTTAGGTGATAACTCATTTTGTTGTTGCCCACAGATTGATATAAATCTAGTGTCAGTTTTGTAGCAAAATTTAAATGACAATGCTCTAATGACCAACTTGGTAAATAATTCTACACATTGGACACTCACTAGCGTGTGTGCTAGAAGCAGCTGCGGAAGTCACTGTTTTATTAGGCAGTTTCTGTACAACAGAGAAAGCTGTCCAAATATAGAGATAGCAAATAGATTGAAAAGCACTTCCAAATCTGTATCGCTAAAAGCATTTTTCTGGAGTACATATTTTAGCACACATTACACAGCTTATATTAACAAGCCTAGACCTTGAAACCACTTCTACTAAGTTCTCCTGATTTGTCAGATGCACTCTTCCCTCTGACAATCGCATGACTGGAAGTTCTGCTTTTCCAGTAAATCTCTTCAAGATGCAGCAAAAAAAGCAAACAAAAGCTTTAGTTAAATATGTGCCTTTTTTATAATTATTTTTTTTAAATAAGCCACGAGAGTTACATATCTGAAAAAAAAAAAAAACCCAGATTGGGGTTGGGAGCAGTGACACACCAAAACAAGAAAAAAGAAAAAAAAAGAAAAAACAAAAGCAAAGCACAGAGTGATCCCACCTTCCCTCTGTAAATCTTTGGGCTTGGTAGAAGTTCAAGATGTTTCTGTTCTATGAATACCTGCTATGCCAATTGTGGCCCTATATTACTTGGCACCGTACAAGTATCAAGTAACTCCATTGCCCCACCAGTATACTCCGATCTTCAGGCAGTCAAAACCACACACTACTTAACAGAGTAATCATAGAGGGCCAAAAGATGCAAGGCTTTCTCAAAAACAAACATGTTATTCAGAACATTCCCTACAGCTTATAAAAACAAATCTGAACGCAGTGGCATTTGAGTTTGGATAGAGCTCAAGAATTTCTCAGTCCAAATATGACTATCACTATTTGACTTAGCATTATGCATAAGTCAAAACACATTCTTTAATCAGAAAGCAAATCAACTACTTAGCTCCCCCCTCCCCTTTTCTCCCAGACAGGAAAAGTTTCCATTGCAAAGAAATCAAAAAGAAGCGTTAAATACAAGCAATCCTGCCTCTACGAACACAATGACCCCATCTGCCACTTAATTACCAAAACGTGCCCCATAAAAGAGTAGGTCTCTCTCACCCTCTTTTGAGAGGTCAAGTTTCACATATGTACTACAGCATTTACCCATTTACTACAGAATTTTCACATATGTACTACAGCATTTGCCCTATTATCAGGTAGCATAAGCCACATCTTTCACTGATGTAGTATAAAAATGCTCCCTTCACCTTGATAAGTTTCTCCCAAAACATGGAAAATCTTATTGCCACGTTAACAGCAACAAAGAAATGGTACTTACACCAGAACTGTTAGATCAATATTAATGAAAAATGTTGAAAAGTGGGCTCACAACCACATCAAACAAAGCCTTTCACTTGGCTCAGCATAATATATGTAATGAAGCAGCACACAACAGTTCCTACATAAAATTCCAGATGAAATACCATGACATTTTCAACATACAAATCTAGATTCAAGAGACTGAATTTCACAGAATCATGGAATAGTTAGGGTTGGAAAGGTCATCTAGTTCCAACTCCCCTGCCATGGGCAGGGGCACCCCACACCAAACCATGCCACCCAAGCCTTTGTCCAACACGATTTCGAACACCACCAGCAATGGAGCATTAACAGCTTCCATGGGAAACCCATTCCAGTGCCTCATCACCCTTATATATCCAATCTAAACTCCCCCTGTTTAAGTTTGAACCCATTACACCTTGTCCTATCACTACAGTCTCTAATGAAGAGTCCCACCCCAGCATCCCTATAGGCCCCCTTCAGATACTGGAAGGCTGCTATGAGGTCTCCATGCAGCCTTCTCTTCTCCAGGCTGAACAGCCCCAACTTTCTCAGCCTATCTTCATACAGGAGGTGCTCCAGTCCAATGATCATCCTCATGGCCCTCCTCTGGACTTGTTCCAACAGTTCCATGTCCTTTTTATGGTGAGAACACCAGAACTGCACACAATACTCCAAGTGACGTCTCATGAGAGCAGAGTAGAGGGGCATGTTCAGAAATAGCGAAGTACTTATTAATTTTCTTAATTTCGAAGATCTTAACACATTTGTTTCCATGTCTCACCTTGCTCAATGTCTACCATACATAAAAAACTAAAGATAATAATTTGTCCATCCAGATGGATGAAGGAGCATGGCAAAAAGAAAAAATAATTAAAAACCAAAAAGGCTCACTAGACAGGTAACAGCCTTCTCAGCACACTGGCTGTGCCAGTCAGCAGTCATTCTGTGTCCCAGCACTTTTACAGTCTTAACAGACAGTCTCCTCCAAGTGCAAATTGACAAACCAGCAAAACAGTGCGTTAGATGCATACTACTTTTTCCCACTTTAAGCAAGTGGGAGGAAAAAAAAACCAACAGACAAACAAAACCAAAAAACCCAAGTTAAGCACACTAACAGTGGGCTTCCTTACAAAAAAAAAATAGCTAAAAGTTGTGAAGTGTGATGTTCAGTGTTAAGAAAGGCATTTTGGTGTGCCATTGCTGTCTGCTACTTCTGCAGAATACGTCCTGAGTTTATAAGCAAACTCACTCAGAACCTCAGTAAAGACTTGCTCATTCATCACTGCCAGCTTCATATCATATAGGCCAAGTTCCTCCCTCAGAAATGTGTTAGCTCAAAGCAACACAGACATGTGCAAAAGCATAAAGATGTTGCTGATCACAGCATTTGGTTTATTCTTAAAATTCAGCTCAGTCCCAGGGATGCAGTGACATTCAGAACTAATTGAAATTATTAGTATACTCTTGTGACTTAAAAGTGTTAACAGCTAAAAAGCTGTGGTGCAGATGTAAAGAAGAATGTTTTTTCCAGTCACTTTGGAAACTAATTTACTGTTAGGGACCACATGAACATCAAGTCACCTTGCCCTAAGTTCAAGCTTTGCCTTCACCCAAAAGCAAGAGAACAAGAATGTTTTCTATTAGAAAGTACACTGCATTATATCAATCATGTAGTACAGAAAGCTGCGTCTAATAAAGACCAAAATAGAAGATGGTAGATGGGATATAGAGCAGAATTACAGGGAATTCACAGCCTACAAGAAGGGGAAGGGAAAAAAAAAAAGGTATCATAACTAAATGATTAAATTCCAAACTGTGGAAGAGTCACAGAGACCTGTGAAGGCCATGATCTCACAATATGCAGCCATTTCTAGGATTTATTTATTTTTTTTGTAAATCTTCAAGTACTTTGTCAACCAATAGACAATAGTATGATCATACACACAGCTGCTGCTTCACATTACACATCTGAATTTGAATCAAATCACAGCAATTTGCACTTGGATCAATTTGCATATTTAAATTGTACCATTGAGTATTTTCTCAAATTAATTCCATTCCATTGAGTGTTTTCCAAATAAAATCTTTCCAAATCAACTATGAATACTTCAATGGTAAATCAAGAAATAAGATACACTTTTTCACCATAATGAGGAAAAAAAACCCCACCACCAAAGAGATGTATGCTGAAAAGCATGTATTGTTTAATGTAGGGTTCATGTATGTTTGAATAATATATCTTCCAGAAGACAACATATTCCAAAGAAACAATGCATTTTAAAGCTATTATTCCCCACATCCTACTGGTTCAATGTAGACAGGGGAGCTGTCTAGGGAAAAGACACGTATTTCTACCTGTGCCCACTGCCAATTGGGAATGATTGAGGAAAAATTAACTTGACTAAGGATGTGCTAACACACTACAGGTGCAGGACAGGTCTTCACGACAAGCAGGCCCACTTCTGCTGTCTCGGTACTATGTTTATCAAACTAAACACCCTTTAGAATCCGCAACATCGGAATGGCATCAGTCTTGTAAACACAAGTTCTGAGGCTTCCTTCAGTTATTTGGGGAGAAAGGTAGACGAGACACTTAGAGGGACAAGAATTCACTGTGAGAGACTAGAGAAAGGGTTTAAAAGATAGAAAACAAGGTGCACACAGGAATTGAAAGCATACAGTTCGGTGTCTAGTTTGATCATCCCCGTCATGCTTGCACCTTACAAATAAAAATCTCAAAACATAGAAATAACAAGGGAATCTCATTCTGTGATTGTAATGCCTTAGTATCAGGCACATTACAATTTAACCAATACTTGTAAAATACCTGTAAGTATGTGTACGATATATAATCTGCTATGAAATTTGGTACATGAAGCTTTATCATCACTTTTATCACTTGATAAAAACCCAACTGCGCCACCAACATGAGAAAATATGAAAATGATCTTTCCAGATTTCCATAGGCTATTAACGATCAACAACTAAATCTCATGGAGAAATGTTATATGGTTGAAAAATAATGTTCTTCAGAACATTTGAAGATGGTGTGCCTAGGTAAAAAGGTGTATAGCTAAAAGTAACAGAGAAACACAAAAAATTTCAGATGAAACTTTGCCCTCTAAGTTTAAACAAGTCCAACCTAAGAATGGAAAACGGGAACCCCATTACACTGAAGACAGACCTTGAAAATATGATGCTGTTAAACAAGGTCTAACAGTAGGAAAGAAAGTTAACAGGCTTGTTTAAAAGCAAGCCATGTCCTGAACAAACATCTTTGGTCTTGTTATTGTTGGTATCTCCTCAACGATAACATTAAAGATAATTCTCCAGAATTAATACTTCTTTCTTCATAAAATGCATTTTAACAGAATTTGCTTTGAATTTATGTATCTATATGTTGACACACTTAAGGGGTGAGCCAGTGCCAACCTTGAGTTCGATAATGCAAAGTGCAAGGTCCTACACCTGGGTCAGGACAGGCTAAGAAAGCTGTGTCTGCTCAGCCTGGAGAAGAGAAGGCTGAGTGGAGACCTCATAGCAGCCTTCCAGTATCTGAAGGGGGCCTACAAGGATACTAGAGAGAGGCTCTTCATTAGGAACTGCAGTGATAGGACAAGGGGGAATGGGTTTAAACTTAAACAGGTGAAGTTTAGATTGGATATAAGGAAGAAGTTCTTTACTGTGAGGGTGGCGAGGCACTGGGACAGGTTGACCAAAGAAGTGGCTCCATCCCTGGCAGTGTTCAAGGTCAGGTTGGACAGAGCCTTGGGTGACATGGACTAGTGTGAGGCATCCCCGCCCGCGGCAGGGGCTTGGAATTAGATCATCTTAAAGTCCTTTCTAACCCTAACCATTCTATGCTAGTATCATTGCACAAAGATAAGAAAACACAAGAACCGTGCCATATTCTGTAAAGGTCAGTAGGAAGCAATAGAGATTTTGTCCTATCTCTTCCTAACACCTAACTATAGCTTTAGTTCCTTATCTGTCAGCATCTGAAAACCTTGACAAAATATGTACCAAACCATTTTACATATGTAGCTAAAACCAAGATAGTAATAAATACTCAGAAAATAAGCAGACCTCACTGAGATTTTTTTTTTCAGTTTAAAGACAACTGTTTCACTGTAATAACTACCTATTAAACAAAAAATACAGCAGTTGTATACTGCATAATCAAGTCTGTATTTAGGCATAATACACAGTAGTCACGTAGTCAAAGGCTAAATGGTAGAAAGATACCAATCTTGGTCAAGCGACTCCTCTATAATTATATGCTTCTAACTAACCACCTTCCATATTATAGTCTATTTATATACTGTCACGTATGCTGCTTGTATTTCCAAAATAATTGCAGAGCACACAATGAGCCATCCCAGGTCTTAAAAGAGCTTAAAGACAACAGGGCAGCAAACTGTGATCACACTAAAGCACAAGTGCAAGGAACATATTAATTGATTGGGGTGTTAAGAGGAAGTGGTACATCAAGTATTACATTGCCCTCTACAGAAATCACACATGTGCCTCCAGAAGACTTGAGCATTTCTTTTTCTCTCCCACCCTCCCTTTTCTCTCTGGATAACATGTCATTTTTTCCAAAATGTCATTAATAGCTACACCACAGGACAGCAGCCACCCTCAGTAACCAGACTTGCCTCCTAAGGAATCTCCCTGCTGGCTACTACTTCAGAAACTGCCTCAGAAAGAATCTAGTTACTGTGCCCCACTACATCCGCTATGGAACAGGATTCAGCACAGGTTCATACTTGGTTTGGCCAAGTAGAGAAAACTTACAACTTGCAAGGTCTAAAGGAAGTCATCACACAGCAGGAGCAACAGTCCCAAAAGGCTCTGAAACTCTACTTTAAGATCCAAACACCTTTCTGTGGACTAATTTTATTTTGTTTTGAAAAGAATACAGCTTACTTTTCACAGCAATATATGGAAGAATTAAAGAACTCATTTTTAAAGTCTTAATTTCATTTAGATGCTGAACTAAGTCCAGGAATTTTCAAACACTTTTTTCAGCAGTATTGCTGAGAAAAACTGGATGAAGTCAAATTGTATTCACTGAACAAAAGGAAAGCAGACTCTGGTTCGATGTTACTATGAATAAGAAGAGATGTGCTTAAAACATGACCAATTCTCAACTATGTAAACTACAACATTTTCTTCTCAAGTCCTCCTTCTCCCTCAACTTTATTTGAAAAGCCTCAGGCCAATAAGACATTATGACAAAATCAGGGAACTATTTAAGAAGGATACATGGTAAGAAAGGAAGAACTATTTAACTATTTAAGTTTGAGAACTTGCCTAAGACTGGAGAAATCTATACTCAAACTCTTCTTAGAAAAGCTTCTAGTTGACCTTTCTATTATTAGTTTCTCTCTGTTTCAGTACCTACAGCCTCTTAGAGGAGAATGACAGCAGTTTTCCACCCTACAGCAGCTGCTGTGAAAAGAACATTACACATTTCTGGATGCTCACATACCCTGCTAATCGGGCTATATTATTAATGTGTATAATTACTATATTAAAAACACCCAGGTCAGAGACTCTGACAAAATACCACCTACAGCATAGCAGAAAGATTGATATACATATATACACATCTTCAGCAGTTATCCTGCAATTCTGTCAGGTATTTTCCGCAGCAACCTCTCCCACTTGCAGTTTTATAAGTCAGCACTATTTTACCTGCACAAAAGGTGAACAGTTTTGTTACACCAATACAAACTATTAGCCTATATTTAACATTTTCAAAAAAAGTAACTCACAAAAGTTAAACTTTCTTTGGAAATCCCTATGAAGCTCTTTAGAAAGTAAAGAGTTTATAAAAAAAACACACACTTTTTTTTTTTTTTTGGGGGGGGAAGCCTAAAATAATGCTTCAGTATTGTTTTTTAAGCAGAAGTCAAGTACCTAAAAAGAAAGGTTGCTTTAAAAGTTCTGTAAGTCTATTATGCCCTTTTGTTGCCCAAAGAAGTTGTGTGTGCCCCATCCCTGGCATCGTTCAAGGCCAGGTTGAACAGAGCTTTCAGTAACCTGCTGTAATGGAAGGTGCCCCTGCCCGTGCCAGGGGGTTGCAACTGGATGAGCTTTAAGGTCCCTTCCAACCCAAACCATTCTGTGGTTCTAGGATTACAAACTACATTCTGCAACCTGCTCCCAGTGCCAAGAAACAATGGGGTTCAACTACAAAACCTGTGCTTTCCTCATCCAGCTGCAGGGAAGTTTTCTCTCCCCTCGGTGACCCGGGGCACACTCTCAGACAGACACTCCGCTCGCCCTTCCCGTAGAACGGGAGGTGCTGCACTCCACGCGGTCCCTGCGGCTCAAAGGGTGGCAGCTTCCAGCTTCCTTTCGCAAGGAACCGGCTGGCAGGTTCAGCACAGCCGGTTGCTGACAGTCTGTCCGCGCCTACACCGACGCCCGGCCGGGCCCGCGTCTGATTGACGCGCCCCCCGTCTGCCATCGCCGGACTCCGAACCCCGGAGCCGAGCGCGAAAGGACGCCGGTGCCGCCGACTGCCGCACTTCTTTTGTAGGGCGAAAAGGCGCCCAAGTACAGGAAATACACGGCGCCGGCTGAGCGCACCCTAAGCCGCCACCGTGAGACCCGGCCGCTGCAGCCCGTCCCCACCGGCACAAGCGCGGCGCGCTGCCCCGCGCTGCAAAGGACGCGGGGAAGGCCCTTCCCGCTCCGCCGAGGGGAGGCGGCCCCTCCGGGGGCCCCGCAGGTGCGCTAACGCCGGCCGG
>JAOEHY010039689.1:3296-18481 GCA_025447955.1 Psilopsiagon aurifrons | reverse complement strand
TCCTCCCGGCTTCCCCTCCTCCCTGGCAGAGCATGAGGCTCAGAAAGTCCTTGGTCAGACCAAACATTACTGAGCAGTAACTGAAAACATCGGTGTTATCAGCGCTGTTCCCAGGCTGAAAGTCAAAACCACAGCACTCCATCAGCTACTAAGAAGGAGAGAAATTACTGCTATTGCTGAACGCAGGACAGCCTTGCAGGGTACAGGGTATGTAAGGGGGTGTATAAGAAGTGTTTGCTCTGCTCTGGTAAGAATGATTGAATAGGTAAAGTAGGTCTTACCCTGCAGTCATCATAGGCAAGGATAACTGAAGAGGCAGAACTCAGGTTTGAGATCATCTAAGGAACCTGAAGGTGGACAAGACCGTGGGACCTGATGAGACGTGTCATTTTCAATAGTAACCTCCATCACATATACTAACTCTTACACTTAAGATTTTCTGACGGTTTATAACTCTGCCTGAAGGTGGTTTTATGCAATTAAAGGGCATGTGTGTGCCATCACCATGACACTATTGACAACTTTCAAGTGTGGGCTCCTATCCATGAAATAAAAGAGCTTCAGGATGAAAATATTTCTAACAAAAAAAAATTCTATCATCATCAAAACAGTATTCTTCCTCCTAACTAGTTTTTAGACCTCTAATTTGAGCCATTTTAACTGGACCTTTCATTCCCAGAGTACTTCTCTAAATACTCTGATTCAGCAGTCAGGGCTCTAATCTATATCAGGGCTTCTCAGACTTATACCAGGAAATGTGGCCTAAATAAAAAAAAACCACACAGACTATGGAGGCAGTAGGAACAGTCCCTTTCCAAAGAGAAAGTAAACCAAACCAGAAGCAAGTTCTGCTGAAAGAGAAGAGCAAGGTCTGGGTAGTATATTTATAAGACTTACTGTCACCAACTAATGAAATAATTTGAAAATAAAATGATCTCATTATAGAAACCATTACACTGAAAAATATGATTTACTTCCTTCAGTTGTGGATATATGAGAAGAATCTACATTCTTTAAAAAAGTTTTTGTCTCTATATAGCTGTCAGAATAAAAACTCAAGGTGATACACAGTGAATGAGATGAAATATAAACCCAATTCATATTATCTTAAAAAAAAATTCTTTCGTTCTTCCTTATTTCTGAGGAAATGACACTGATGTGCCATTTATGCCTAAAAGATAATCATAACTGTGATCACAGTTAGATTGAGCTGGCTGAGAAGCTAGTGAAATGACTAATCACCAGTGATCAAGAAGTCCTCCTGCTTTCTTCTTGACATTCGGAAAGTTCTTCAACACTTTAATCGATTTTTGTCCCAGGGAACTTATCACCTATCAAACATACCCTGAAAGACAAGCATTCACACCAGTCTCTTTGGAATACCTCTACTTCTGACTTGGTATTCATGAGCTCGTGCTTTTTTCAGTACCTCTACAAGACTATAACTAATTGCAGTTAAAGATGGATCTTGAGGTTTGTTTTCTTACAAAAGCGAGAGATGTTCTAAGGCATAGCCACTCTTTACAAGACAGGAGAGTTACTATATGAGGAAGAAGGATGCTCAGAAAGGCAAAGACATTTGGCTAAAGTAAAAAATGACACATAAACTCTGTCTTTCATATGAATACTGTCATTTTGAAGTCAAGTAGCACTAGATCACACACTTCACTTTCCTGATAGTCCATGTTGAAAATTCATGATGTGTAGTCAAAAATTATAGTTTCATATTTTCAAAGTAATACCAACACTTCAGTTTCAGCATAAAAAAGCAACCCTGCACAATACCTTGATCAGAACAGAATTAATTCAGAAAATATAAAAGTATATGAAATACAAAAAAAAAAAAAAAAGTTTTTCTCAATCTTATCAGTCTTTATACATAGCCTCATCAGTTTTGTTATTGATTTGTCATATTATTGGAATGTTCACTGATGCATAAATGTATGTTTTAATAGCATCTATCTTTGCAAAATCAAAGATTCTGATTGTAGATACTTTTAAAGTTGTGTTTGTGGATTTAAAATAGAAGAAGGAAGGGCTTTTTCATCTTTAAATGCCAGTGAATTGTCTCCTTGAAACAGGTTTAATTAATTAATGTGATTTAATTAGCAGTGTTACTTTCTGTGGTGAATACAATATTTTAAAAATGCATTATAAACCTAAAGTACACGCTTAGAAATGCAGGTGAAATTCTCTTTCAAAAATGAAGATTCTGAACGATCAGATCAAATGTAGATTGAAGCTGTTTCTCTGAATAGAGTAATTTTCACTTTGATTGTTTTTCAGCTGACTACTGTAGTAGAGATGATGATAGCTGATATGAAGCTGTCTGAATCAGTGATACAAGAATGCAAATACATGCCAATACTTTGCATAAAATCCACAAAGCAGAGCAGATGCCTTTTGACATCTCTGCATGCATGTTGACTTGAATTGGCATCTTCTCTCTTTGATTTTCTGGTATCAAAATTAAATGGAAAGCTAAGAAAAGAATACAAAATCAGACACAACAAAAAAGAGGGCAATGGTGAACAAAGAGGGTCTGTTCATAACTGAAGTTAAATATTTAATTCTAGCAAACAAAGATATTTAAGAAAATTTGTTGTACCTGACTTCATAGTTGTTCAAAGGGATGCCAGTCACCCTGGAGACAGTGCTGAATACACTGGATAACAAATTCAAAGACTGAGGAGTAACCTGATGAACATTTGTAATCTGTTTGTCATGCCAGGTGGCAATGACTGACTAATCTGGAGCACACCATTTTACTGGGAACATATTTACAGTTGGCTAGCCTAGATGCCATTCTAAATACAATTTACGGATATTGTAGGTTTTGATGGAAGCTATACATTTTTAAAAGATTGCACAGGGATTTAGTCAACCAGCTCACTTAGAACTATGAATCAAACTTCACTTCAATGCTTTGAAAAATCAGTCACCTCAAAACTATCTCCAGACGGTTTAATGTGAATAGTTCTCAGGAAATCATGACTCTGAAAGACATAATTCTAAATCACTGTGGCTAAGAAATGACAATTAGGAGTAATCAGTGTTTCAAAAAAGAACCTGAGTGCAAAGAAACCATTCAAACCAATTGCTTTCATGGCTGTATCTGTAGAGCAAGTCAACAGGAAAAAAGATTACATTGTTAACTGCAGATTCTTTGCCTTGATTAGAAAAGGAAATGTAATAACAAAACTTGAACTAATAACACATTCATTCCCGATTTAGCTGGAGAAATTTCCTCCTCTGTAACAGTAGGATGTGCATTTTTATTTATTTTTTTTTTTTTACAAATTTTGACACTGTGTCTAGAATTCTTAGGACAGAAATGAATCTAATGCTATGTGTGTCATTCACAGCCAGCAACTACTGGCTACCAAGAAATCATGTGTGATTTACTCAATAGACCATATGGCTGATGATACCAACATCACAAATCACTCTGGTTTTGGAAAGAAGCATTTTGAAACACTGTGGGATAGAACATGAAGTGGAGAAAGAAAAATAGAGAAGTGTGCTATGGACTGTCTCGTGAAAAAACAGAAATGCAACTATAGGCTTAATGGAAGTCGGCAGTGCCCAACTACAAACAGGACAAGAGTAGGAGAAAAAAACCCTACTTCTTCCCTTTTTCACCAGCACGAGCTCCCTTACTCACAATCCACTGTTTCAGAAGACAAGCAATGTTGTATATGTTTGATTAGACAAACACACATAACAGGGTTGATAAAAACATAGCTTGAAGTTGGGTTAAAACACATAAACTGTTTCTACATAACTTAATCAATGGCAACACTTCTCTCTGAAAATGATCAGACAAAACCCAACATGAGAAATTTAAAAATAAAACTGAAAACATTAATTAACTTTCTGAAGACACTGTGACTGCAAAGCGTATGGGCATGTGTGCAGGTATGCACGTACAGACAGGTGAAAAATAATTTACCTGCATCTCCAAATTCAGTGGGTAACAATGATATTAACTTCACCTGCTACTTTACACTCCAGAGTAATGAAAGCACAATGCAGATAGTCTTCTCTAAAGGTTTCTCCAAACCAAAACCAAACATATTTCAAGCAAAATGATCGTTGAGTTATAATGGCCTTAAGCTGGTATCTCACTCAGTACCTTCAAAAGGCAGCAGCCCATGTACAAACCTTCTGATAACCTTCAAATTAAAATACCCTGGGTTTTAACAGTTTTCAATTGTGAAGCTATTTTAAGGCCTGAGTAAATCTTGTATTTACCCATCTTGGACTGAATCTACAGAGACATCCTCTACAGCAACTGTGCAGCTTCTCTTATGATTTGTTCTTCCCCAATCCAGCAATAATATAACACATAATGCATGTCTGTCCTCTTCTGCAACTGATCTTCTACAGTACATTATATAAATAGTATAGAATCTCTTATTCCTTTCATATCTTTTTTTTTTTTTTTTTTGAAAGATGTAAAAGACAGCTAGTGAAATGCCCTGTGAAATTAGAATCATGTTCATTGTTATCATGGTCTCAAAGATGCTGTTGCCATAAGGAGGCAGGCGCTAACATGCTCACACCTGCAGCTACTTTTGAGCCCAGGCAGAAGACTCCTCTTTTTGGTTTAGGGATCCAGAAGCATTAGCTGGCAGGGTGTGTTCATTCCTTCTAGGGTACCTTCAAATAATGTCTCACCATTCATCCTCCTTTTCAAATGTTCCAGCTCACTGTATGAGAACTGCTTGGTCACTTACGTATGGTCTACCCAAACCACACCTACTACCCGTGCTGCTGAGACATCATTATTAATGATGCATTCAATCAATCTGACTAAAGCCCAAAAGGTATACTATTTCATTAAGAGAAGGTACACAGAATCCTGTCATGGCAGTTTTCCATAAGTGGAAATATATGGCTGCTTGCATTTCCTATGCAAAATCTCTGACTCATATAGGAGCACTGTAAGCACGGGAGTGCTGTGACCCCTTAATCTGGTGAAGAAGCTACTTTCATGCTGATGCAATAGCTAAACTGCATAAGCACATCAAATTTCAAGTTTATTTCTATTGATGGATGTGGAAGGCATAATGTGTTTTCTTCTTTAGCATGTAATCTTTTGTTTTCCTTGGAGTCAGCAATATTTGAAGGCTGACAACATAAGTGGAAAATCAGCCTGTAAACTAAATATCTTGTGTAGAGCAGGGTACTAGTGAATGATCACATCCTGCAAGTTTTTGTAGCCTTGAATAGTTCAGGAGTAAACACCGTTGATTGTTTTAGGGCATTGGATAGTACAAATGTACAAAATAGCACCAACAATGCAGTCCCTAAGATGCAATCCCATTTGCTACTGATTGCTTTGGGGAAATGATTGGCTTGGAATTCTGCTGACCTTTACAGCACCCAAAGGAAGCTCTTTCAGACAGCCAGGTCCTTCCATCATGCTTCAAATTCCAGCTCATTTCTGAGTGGCCAAAAGCTTTCACCAAATCAAGGGATATTCAACAGATCTTAGGATTTTTCTCCTGGATGCAAAATGATGCAATTTTAAGAATAGTTTCATGGCTTGTTGGAGCATGTTTCAAATACAGCAGCTTTCTTCATTACAATATTCTAGGGCATTCAACATGAATGCTTTTTAATCATTCTTAATTTCTCAGGCTGCAATGCAGGCAATCTCCCTATATGGTTGGGCACTAGTCTGAACTGCAGCAGTGCAGTTGCCCTGAGAAGTCATGGGGATGCTACCTTTGGAAACAAATGTAGAAAGTGCTAGGCCTACCAACTTTGCAGTCTGCAATCAGCTTTTCTACCTTTTATTGGTGTTAACCCCTCCAGAGCTCTGAGCCCTGCTTAGAATAAACACACATGAGAAACACCAAACTGGTGAAAAATGAATAATAAGGAAGGAAGACAGTTTTTACTCAAGACTACATTAATGTTTTTTATTGATATGTATTAATCAACATGTAGTATGTACTGTTTAAAGAGATTAAAAGCTGCCTCTTACATAAAAATACAATTTTCAGTTGCAGATTTGTTTTCAGGCTGCTTCTGTAGGGCCACTAGAATAAAAACAGGAATGTATGAGATGGTATTTCTGAAAATTCTAATGTGAAAAAACAATTATTCACCACCTTGATATTAAAAAACTTAGGAATGCAGAACAGAAGCAGCGCCCATCACTCAGAGCAGACGACTTTTATATTGAAATCTTGGGAAGAAATTAATCATTGCTGTAAGTGGGCAGAACACAGCTGGGAGTGGCTGAATTGTGTCTGCAACCAAGGCAGGATGAACAGCAGTCTGTGAAGCAACTCAGCTGGATTCCTGGGCAGTGAGAGGCTGCTAACAACCAGCCTTTTAAAACACCACAGTAGTAAAAGCCCATCAAATGGCTGCTAGAAGGTGTTTGGTCTCAGGCCTAGTGGGAATTTCCTCAGATTTCAAATAGTGGGGGACATATGCCAAGCTCCCTGCAGCACTGCTCAGGTTGAAAGTAAACAGCTGAATATGTTTGGCACAGTTTATACTACTGCTGCTCAAGGTGTTTTTGTAAGGGTTTGTATGGGCAAAACTGCCATAGCACTGGAATTAGGAAGAATCCTTTTTTTTGTAAGTCAATGTTCTTTTGCTAAATTTCTGGAAAGCATGTATAGCGAAGATATGAATTGATAAAAAACCCCTTAAAATAGATAAACTTGCAGATTTTTTTACTTGTCTCAATCAGAAATCCCCACTCCAGTCATCCATTTATATAACAGCAACACTTCTGAGTGTGTGATACAGTAGGATGTGCTGCTAAAGGACTGTTTTTCTCCTTTACCATATTAACACTTTTCAATGATAATGTTGTCAATGTTGCAGTTACTGCAATAACAGTCTTTTCCTCCTAATACACTAACACTGCTATCAAAGTAGTTAGGTTAAAAATGCAGATTCACATTAGCAGCCCAGAGGTCACGCTGGTGTGAAAAAGGCCAGGTTCAACATGCCAGAACATTTTGGTTTTTGACACCTGGCTATGTTGCAAATGATAATTAACTTGATCTTCAAGAATGACATTACCAAAACATTACAGCGCTAAGCAGTACCAAGACATCTACTTCAGCAGCTGTTCTGCTGTCAGACTTCAGGGAGAGCTTTTATCATAATCTCATAATAAGGTATTAATAGCAATCTCAGAGGAAACTGCTTGCTGTTTCTCGAAGAGGAATTATCAGTAACTGCAAAACTCTGTTTATGGTTTTGCACAGGATGGAAACGTTGGTGACAAGGAAAGAATTGCCTAGATCCTCCTCTGCAAGTGGAAAGTCACTTCTGCACTACATGCTTTCTTCCATAGAAAAAATCAGTTGTTGATAGTCCAATACTTGGTCAGCAGATAGCTGAAACCAAGACACTGGGCTTTGATAATACTTTTATATGGGGGATATTAAGAGGAATTTTTATTTTTGCAAGCTTAGATGAGAAAAAGCATTGATCGTGTGTGAAATGATAGTGAGAGCCACTTATGCAGTGATGCTGCAATGAGTTCATTTTATTGCATAACAGAGGACAAATGAAGTGCACTAATGTTAACAGAATGGGATCAAGTCATGAATCCCAGTCCTCTCTCAAAAGCATACAAGCCTATTCTTCCTTGTGTCTGCTACAGAAGTCCTCAGAATATTTCAGAGTAAAAAAAAATGTTGTTCAAGGTTACAGCCCTTAAAATCTATAATATCTGCATCTGGACTCTTTACAAAAACCAGTGTTTCTCAGAGCAGTGTGAAACCTTACCACCCAGGTTCGGTTTCTCCAGGCATTGTATATGTGCATATTGAAGCCTACCTGCCATGGGAAAATCTATAGCAATGCAGGTTAGATGAGTGGGTGGTAACAGAAAAAAGGCTGCATGGAAGAATAAACATTCAGAGAACCACAGATGCCTATTGCTGGCTGATTTCTTCAGGACTCTTAGGCCTACAGAATACCTCTCAGATATTGATCCTTTTTCCTTGGTATCAAAGAGATGAACAAGTGTACAGAAGTTTGTGGGAGCTGGTGGATGCTATGAAAGGCTTTTCACAACAGCACTGACAAAGTTGCTTGCCTGTTCTGCCAGCGGAAAGGACTGTATGGCTTCGCTGAAAGAAACAAAACAGCAAAGAAACACTGAGCAATTCTTTTAACATGAAAAGCAGGTTCAGCATTGGTTAGGTTTGAAGAAAATACAATGAAGCAATGTTTTTGTCAATAATTCTGAAGCTCTTAATGTAATCAAAGTTTCAATAGTGATACATAACAGCTAAATTAGCCCAGAATGGACATGAATTCTTCAAGATTTTCAGCACCCTAGATCACAAGGAAGAACCAGGGAGCATTTCTCACAAACTAGACCTGACCTAATACGATAGAAGTGATTTGTCATTGTTAAACTTGCCTTCTGTTAAGGTAAACATCTGTTTACTGTAATAAAATCAATGATCAACTTCTATAAAGACAATTCAAATTCATTCAAAACTGTGCTTTTATCACCCATAGTATAAACAGCCTATTAACATAAAAAGTAATATGTGCATCTATATATCATGAAAAGATGCTGAGTCCTCCATTTTTCCTTTTCCATATTTCTTAAGGTTTTTGGAGTAATTATTTTCCTTTTCAATGAAAAAAAAAAAAAAAAAGCCATCACAAAATAATTCCTTGTCTTTGAGCATCTAAATCCCTAAATTGGGTTACTTAGGACTTGAGCCAACAAGAGGATTAAATGAGCCAACAGGAGGGTTAAATGAAGTGCAGTAGCTAGCCAAGTAGTGTTTGCCCCTCAGATGACAGCTCATGCAGGGCTACAGCAGTTCCATACAGCCTTTCTGCTAAAGCCATCTCTGACAGTGTGAAGAGGATACAAAATTCTATGAAGAGATTTTTTAATCCATTTAGCTCACCATTGCACAATCCTTGATTGCTGTATACCAGTGATATTATCCAAAGCAATGTTGGATTAGCACCCTGAACAACTCTTAATCTTTTCCGAGACTTACCCCTCAGCAGAGAGCTGAGCTTGTTTCTATAGAGAGCCCTTTAGTTCTAGCTGTCCTGCCTTTCACAACACATTGACCCAGACGCATGCAGCTGTCCTGGTTTGTCTGTGCTTGAGGCCCTGAGGAGGACACGTTTGACAGCATTGGAACCGCAACCTGGCAGCAAAGCTGGCTAGGATGGATGGAAGGATTGCAGCACAATGCCCTTTCAATGTCAAGTGGGTTCCTGTGGGGCTCCCAGCCCTTGCATGCTGTGCAGTGCTGCGTTCCTGGGGTTGTGTGGTCACACAGACTAAAGGCTAGACTTGACTGGTGTCAGCAGCAGGAAAAGGGCTACAGCCTTCTCCTCCCTTCCCCACTGATTAATCGGTGGTATATGAAGTACTTCCTTCACAAAGACAGCATACTATTGAAATAGCTGAAAGGCAGAAGCCTAACGTGGGCAGAAGGTGCAATTTTTCTTGTTATCTGAGGTTGGCAGACACGTATTTTCAGATGAATCAACTCAGTTTACTAGGCAGAGAGACAAATCAAGTCCCTGGAGCTTTATACCATGGGAAATGCCTTGGAAAGTGTTCCAAGTTGTCCTTTATAATATAACAACATGGTTTTGAGCCAGCAGCTCCTCATCAAAGTATTGATCCTTTCCTGGAATGACAACATCTTGTTGAGATAATGACATAATGTTTCCAGTGGAGCCAAAGGCACCCCAGCCCTGCTCCAGACATGCTTGAGCAAACTGAAAAGAGCAATGAGATGCAGAGTGCTGATGAATGGTCCTTTGCCTTCAACAAAAGAGAACCTGAACGAAAACAAGGATTTATTAACATAAATGCTTCTTTCACATTCTGAAATCAGTGAAAACAAGCATGCATGAGTTTCAAGGT
The DNA here is from genome assembly GCA_025447955.1 of Psilopsiagon aurifrons. NCBI lineage: Eukaryota > Metazoa > Chordata > Aves > Psittaciformes > Psittacidae > Psilopsiagon > Psilopsiagon aurifrons. The sequence goes on along the minus strand of JAOEHY010039689.1, from coordinate 8,583 downwards.
TCAACATGGCTTATAAAACACAACAGATTTTCTTAGGTAAGTTAGATACTGAAATGTTACTGACTGCTGTTTCTCAACTATAATAATTTTCTCATTAACTTTTACTGGTTTTGAGCATACTGCCAACAATTAGCAATGAAATAAAGGACATTTTCTTCTATTGTGCAGTGTGCAACAGACAGAAAATTGGAATACTATAAAAAACTCATATAGCTGCTGCTGTGTGATTTATTCCTTCACTGCTCCCATATGTTCACATTTCAACTGACTAATTATTTGAGCTATGAAGAAATTTCCTGAGTTACTTTTTCCTTAGGAAAAAGACTGATACAGACCCCCTCTCACGAACCATGTTACAGAAGGACCCAACTCTCTTGGCTTCTCAGTGAAGAGAGACAGAGCACATTCCTAGACAGGAGTTCAGATCTTAGCTGGGCCAAAGACTATGCATAGGTGGCCTCTTTCTTCACCTACACAAACACAGGAAAGCTCATTTTTAAATACATCAATTTAAATAAATTTGTTCCACTAAATTTCCTTTTGCCACAAAGAAGAAAGACCCATTATTCTTTGTGATACTCCAACAAAACCACATTTTAATTTGATTTCCATATAAGATTAAACATCTGTATCTAATGTGCATTCATACATATACATATGCCATGTCTAAACCAATGTGATGTAACTGTTTCACTGTTTCACTGCAGAGAGTTTAACAGATAAATAATAGTAAGAAATTAGAAAAGGAATAGCTTTGAGAGCAATTCATAGGTTGTGCAACCCAATGGACTGTTATGATCATCTCCTCTGATTTTCTACACAAAGAACATAGATTTTTCACAGAGTAAAAGCCTCAATCAAGCTCAATGAATTGTAGCTTAAGTACAGCAAGTTTTCAGCAGTACATCCTGTCTTAATCTAAAAAACTAAATTTATGAAGAAGCTCCTACATCCCCCACCCAATCATGCAATTGCTTATGATCACTCTTTAGACAGTATTTCTGCTTAGGTTTTTCTAGTATTAATTTCCAACCATTAAATCATGTTCCAACTCTCCTACACTCTTTAGTAGTGACCGCTATTATTATTATTCGTAACTTTTAATTTTTGCCACATACAAACGCAGAGCACCAGTGATTTTGAATTTGTAGAGCATTAGTAAGAATGTTGGATAGCATTATCTGAGAACTGGTACAAACAGAAGGGCCCCATGTACAAATTAATATAAATCATAGACAACAAAGGTGGAATGTGATCAGCTCAATATTAATAATATTAACAACTACAGTATTATTACTGTAGGAACAAGAATACAATATGACATGAACCATGAATTCAAAGTTTTGTCATGAAGTACTTATGAAACTTTCAGTATCAAAGTGTGTAAAAAAATAGACAAAGGTTTGTCTGGTAGAAACCTACCTGCTCTTCCCTCAGTTTCATTAGTCCAGTATAAAATACTATCTCCCTGAGCAGATATCTTCTCTCATAAAACAAAACCAAAAAAGATACAACACTAAAGTTTTCAAGCTTCATTAGTATTTCAGTATTGCTCCTGTTCTCCAGCCCATGGCTGATTTTCAGAGTTAGAGAGATTTTTGGAAAATGATGCATAACTTATTTATTTCCTCTGGCTACTTGTGAAGTCTTATTTTAATGACCATGCATACTAGAATTATTACCACTATACTTCACGATTTCAGTAGAAGAGATGAATCCTCTGAACTCTTTCCATTTAAAATGGCTTTAACTTCTGAGGAGCTGCCTGTGATTGCCTTATCATTTTCTTTTCAAAAGCCAGGGACTCCGGTGCTTTTACATCAGTATTCTTAGTTCATTCCCTGCACTAAGATTGCCAGTCCTGAAAGAACTGTCAAGACTATTCAAGAGAAATGGCAAATTTTCATTCTGAGGTTTAGAAGCTAAGCTGTTATTTCTTTTATTACTTTACAACATGATGCTACATGCTGTGCTATATAAGAAAGTGATATGAATAGCAAAATATTTCATTCTTACTTTGGAGTCTGAGTTTTCTTTTCTCCCCTTAGGTGAAAAACCTGAACTATTTCGACCCTTGTCTCAAAAGTAACAAGGTCTAAATAGAATAAAAATATGGAGGTTTTCCAATTCAACCAGTGTTCTTAAATTTGGGAAAACATTTACCATCTTCAGCTAATGACTACTTTGCAAATTCAGTTCTCCAACACAGTATACCTCTTGCATAAGGAGCAAAAATGCTTTAAAGCAAATGTGCAAAATGCTTTGTTACCTTTATCATATCTTTTCATCCAAATATTTGCAGTTACTCCCATTTTCTTTGCAATGTAATTTTGGCTGGATCTCTTTCTGCAACCTCTCAGCCCCTGTGTTGCTAAATCATAAATCCTTCCAACACTCTCACTAGTAAAAGAAGTGGCTCAGCCAACAGCATTACTGCAGGAGCACTCAATAACTTCTTCCTACCAAAAGTCATGCTGGAAGGATCCTGTTATGAGAACTCCAACTGCAATATCTTAATTATACTCATCACTCATGTTTACATCTGCTCGTATTCAAGCAAGAGCATACACAAAACACAAAACCAGCAATAAAAATACAGGTAATAAAAAACAGTTAATGAGACCTGATAAAGACATACCTCTAAATTATCAAATTCTATTCCTCTTCAAGAAAAAGAAAACATGACTTTGATACAACTCACTTGACTTGAGTGATAACTATGACATATTATACTGAAGATATTTTTGGAAATGCTATCTATACAACACACTGCAAGGCCAACTGTGAATTCATATTCTATCTTGTATTTGTCATTCACCTTACACTACCTGAACTCACTCTAACACTAATCCTTTTCTACAGGAATTGTATTAATAGGATTTCAATTCTGAAAATAGGTGGAACACTAAAAAAGAAGGGAAGAAGGCTGTTTTCAGTTTAAGTGCACTTTTCAACTGCTGTGCAGAGTAACACAGAAATGGATTAAAAAGCAAACAGTGAAGCTTAATTACCTTCTAATATATATTTGAATCAAAGAGAAATTAATTGAGAGTGAAATGGGGTTGAATAGCATAGTAAAGGCTTTGCTATCCTCCAGAAAACCAAGGAAAACTAATCTCTCACACAGACGCGTATGACATGAAAAAGGAACTAACAGTGTCTTTGAGGCATGAAGAGAACTCAGTGGTAGGCTTAAACAAGATAGAGATCCAAGGAGAAACCACAAAAAGGATTTCAAAAAATGCTGGTGATGGAGCTGGATGGTCAAAGGCAAGACTAGAGAAAAAAAAGGAACATATCTTTTATTCATCTTTATAGGTCTGGAGGCTCAAAGATCAACATAAACATTCATCAGAGGTTGTTACAAACCACAGGTCAGAGCAGGTCAGTATCAGCAGTCACAGCAGCAGCTGGATAACCAAGAAGTCATTAATGCTGCGAAATACTTCTCTCCACACCTGGTGCATTTCCTGAAATTTGAAACGAAGTTGCCCATCAGAACCAAAATGACCAAAACTGAGCAGCTGAGCCAAAACACCTAAATCTGCTGTTAAATTCCTTCTCAGAGTTACAAGGCACTTGTAACCTTAAGTAACTTGTAACTTGTTTCAGGTTCTTTCTCTTTAAATTTCAATAATACAAACTGACATAAATAAAAAAAGTAAGGCCACTTAGCAAAATGAATATGGACATTCTAAAAAGAAACCTGAGGGATCTGAGAGCCCTACTCACTCTTGTATCACATGCCAAAACCTAGTTTTGCCCAGTTTTGCACACCAGTTAATTACAGATGATACTTTAAAAAAAACCCAAACCAAACCAAACCAATACAAAAAGCCAGTCTTAGATTTGGGGAACAGCTCCAGATACTCATCTTTCACATTCTGCCATATTTCATGTCCAGCTCTTAGAATAAAGCAATAGTAGACAGATTTGCTATTTATTACGACTTTGGTAAAAAAGTGGTTCTGTGTCTGTTCCAAGGGATTCATGCTCTTACTGAATTTAGAGAAATGCTACTGCCTACTTCCTCATCAACAGCACTAAGCAGGTCTTCTGGCATCTTTAAAGTTCTCTTAGTAAGTAAAGAAGATCTTTTAGCTGCAGGAAAAGTTAACTAATGCTCCAATGGTTTTACCTTTCACCTTGTTCTGATAGATAACAAGTCAAACGTGGAGTTTAGAAACTGATATGAGTAGTGTAATTTAAAGAAATTTCTATTGGCAATAAACAGAACTATGGTGGCTCAGAGACAAATATGCATTAATCTATTCCTCTGTTCAAAGTTCTGTCATGCTGCAATGCTATTTTTAAGCCTTCACTTTTTGTACTGGAGACATAATAAGATGGAATTTCAAGGAACTAGAAGTATGCTGGAAAGACACCTGTTGCTTTTGCCAACTTCCCTGTCTCCTGCCCAAGACTTCCACTTAAAAGCACCCTTCCTCCTCTGAGTCATTTAAGCCTCAACTGCATATTGCATCAAACTTGGGGAAAGAGCAGTTTCATCCACCAGACTGCTGGTAAGCAAGTACCCCTTGAACACAGAGTGCTGTTCCAGACTATGCCCAACAATGTCAGATTATCAGTTGATGCTGTGACAGACAGAAATAAGACTTAAATGCTTCATCTAAACCCATATGAAATGTAAATATGAGGACTGATACTAATATTTTAGTGAATGACAGCTTTTGAAAACTGCCCACATCAATCAGTCTTCTAGAAGCAGAAAAGAGAAACAGTGAGCACATATTTATGCTCTTTCCTGTTTCACAGTATTCTTTCACTGTTAGTGAATACAGAGTGCAAGTGTGCATAATTCCATACATGTGCACCAGCAGCATAAGTATATTTTGGCAAGTCCACTCATATTTTCAAACCCCGGTTCAATTCATGTGCAATAGGGAAGGCCACTTACAGAGAAAAAGCTACAAAATGCTATAGTGACTGCTTGTCTGCAATGACTACTCCTCCTGGTCATTACTCTCTCATGATTCTATGATTTTGATTTCTTCCTCCTTTTTTCCTCTCCAATTTTCTGGAAAAAAATTGCACTGCACTGGAAGAGCTATTGAGACTATGTGATTTGCTGACCAATATCTAACCTCTTTCAATCTAGCTGTTGGCTATCTCTATTTTTAACATCCCTTAATTATTTCTTCCATAGTACTACATAGCTACTTCTCTCATTTCATAGAATCATAGAATAATTAGGGTTGGAAAGGACCTTAAGATCACCCAGTTCCAACCCCCCTGCCATGGGCAGGGACACCTCCCACTAAACCAT
>JAOEHY010039688.1:5009-19435 GCA_025447955.1 Psilopsiagon aurifrons | reverse complement strand
AAGGCTTGCAAAGCAAGTAAGCGCTTTTGTTAAACATGCTTCTTTAAGTGCTCAGGAAGAATCGTAGCTGACAGGAAAGAATTCATGTGGTGTGCATTAACGATTGTTTAAAATAGAGCGCTGTTTAATCTGTTATTCCTGGTGGGCACTACCTTGTAGAAAAATAACATTATTACAGATATAATCTTTCAGTTAGTAATAAACCTCAGGAGTGGTGTGGCAGAGAATGGGGAGAAGCGTGTCCTTCCTGAGCAGAGGTAAACTGGGCAAAATCTGCCCTTCATGTGTCTGCCTGAAGAATTATAACTTCTGATAGAAGCAAATTAGTCATGGTATATATTGCCTTTTTATTTCATTAAGGGAAGAAGGGATTACTTTGCATATACTTTCTCTGGTCAATCGCATCACTAGAGCTGCAATAAAACTCAGGAAAAGAATAGCTGAACAATATGTAGCAAATGCAAAAAAAAAATATAATTTCTTTATTATTAATCCATCCAAACATGACAATTTTTATCAGAAATGGCAGTCTAGAATGTGTCCACTGTAGCAGCAGTTTTACTGCCATCAAAATCTTGAAGTATTTGCTTCCTTGAGTAATGTTTGTTACTTGGGGTTTGTTCTTTCAGTTCATCCCTGGGGAAGCGGGGTCAGTGCTCATGAGCTTTAGCTTTTGTAGAATGTTTAATTTTTCACATAGGCCCCTTGATGGAAGAGGTGGGGTGCTATGTGGGGTGCAGGAACTGCAGACTAGACCACAAGTCAGTTCTTTCTCAGGCAAATAACTTTTCTTCTCACCCTGTAAGGCTTCATTTTGACAGAACTTTCTGAGGTCCAGGGAGCCCTGGACCTCAGAAACACTTCAATCTTGAGCTTAATTCAATATTTTGTGGAGTCAGTGGAGAAAGTAATGTAATTTGTTCACTATAATCAGTTAGTAAGTGTCTCTGAAGGTCTGATTGCTTCATGTTCAAGTAAAATGCACTGTTACAATCCAGGTGGGAGTTAATAATGGCATATATAACTAAGACGGACTTGCTTAGGATAGAGTCTTTTAACCAGTCAGATGAAAGAAAGCATTGTCAATGGATATGGCTCCTTGGGAGCTTGGTCTGAATGAGAAATCCAAACCTAAACTAAATACTGTTGGCATGCACTGTCAAAGAAAGGATATTGCACAGTGACTACAAACTTTCTGAAGTATGCAGCAGGTCCTCCAACTTAACCTTTGTGTCTGTCAAGTTCCAGGTTGTCCAGTCATTTTTCAAAGATGAGCTACTTTTGGCTCATGTGGTGATGCCAGTATATTCATCCTCCCCATCTCCCCAGCTTTTTCCACAATAGCAAAGGTGTGGCCACCCATGGCATCTTTTATACTTTATGGTATATATATATATATAAAGTATATATATACTTTTATACTTTATGGTATGGCTCATTACTGGTTTGGAGATGCAGTCAGTGCATTCAGCCATCACTCATGCAGCTGTGATTTGAACAAAGAGTAGGGGTAAAAAAGGCTATGCAGTGCTGTGTGTTGTTGATGGATTATTGTCTTTTTAGTTCATGTAGTCTGACCCCACCATTTCATGGCTACACCTAGATGCTGACAAGGCCTTGAGAGAGAATTGCTTGTTGCAGAACTCAGTTTTTAAGAAGTCTATTGATGGTCAAGCATTTTTCTCATTAGTACTTGTTTGGTGCTTGCAAGCCTGAAAGAAGCGAATGTTTTAGCCTATGCCTCATGATGACTTTCTTTTCTAGGCAGGACAGCAATATCTGTCAGTCCCTTTAACAGGTTACATTTTCGGCTTACCCGGATGAAATCTTATGGGATCTCATTCTCCCTATATTGAAGATCTTGTGAGTTTTATGTGAAGCAGGGAAATACTACATAATGGTCTTCTAATTTTTGTTTCTTTTGACAGCTAAATACCGGGTCACTGTGAATGAGACTCATCTGCCCAAACGCAGCTGTCTGTAGCTGAACTAATCACCTTCCTTCATTAATTAATGCAGAAAACTAGGCTCTTCTGGGATGCAATTTGGTTTATACCAAAGTAGATACCTCAAACACACAAGAGGTGTTGAGACCTGGAAGTTTCACAATTAGTGAACTAAATTAGTTCAGGCCAGGGGACAGGCAGCTTAGGCTTAGGGGACAACAGGTGACTATTTATAGCTTTACTTATTGAGAGGAATCTTGGTAATCAATATTGCCTTGCTTTGCAGTACTTTATAGGAATTTTATTTCTCTTCATTTCTGTCTTTTTTTTTTTTTTGTCTTTGAGAGAGAGAAGAGCTAGAATTCTTTTCTTTCCAATTCAAATGTGACTTCCATGATGTTTTTGAAGGGCAGTTCTTCCCAGGGATCCCTTAGAATGAATGAGCTGAAACTGAAAGGCGTGTGCAGCTCAAAAAAATGCAATGAGCTCAAGACGGAACAACCGTGATGCTGTTTTAAAAGCAATACAGGAGGTCAGATTAAATGATTTGGTACTCCCTTCTAGCCTTAAAATCTATTAAAAAATCTGTACGAGTTCAATAAAAATATAGGAGTGGTTTACAGAAATTGCTGTAAAACCACTAAGAATTAAACAGTAGTTATTAATAGCCTTTTAATGATGTTTTCACTCTATATTTCTAAAGCTACAAATCTTATAAAGAGGGATATATTTCTCTTTAAATTGATGATGTGTCTGGGAAAAAAGGTCCTCATTTGACCAGTCAGCCCTGATATAGCAAAAAAGCTTGTTTCCTAACGTGGATGCATCATATGCATTTGCATGTAGGAAGAACAGTAATTTTGAAATGGGAGGGGGATCTCATTTTACCATGAATTTTCAAAGCATCACTCTTTGTGTCATTTAGTCAACCCTTGGCTATGACAGCTGTGTACAAATGCATGAGCCAGTGTGTGTGGGCAGCGTGAGTCATTCAATTTTTCTACTATATAATAATAAAAAAACAAATTGTGGTGAAGCCAGCATTTAGGTCTAGAGAAGGAAGCTGTGATAATGCCAGGAATCCTTGCACTCAGGGATCAACAGTGATGGCATACAAAGCAGACACAATGACAGGCAGATTCTTGCTTAGTGGATGTTGGTCTGAGCTGCAGACACATTTATCCAATCTTATTTTTATCTTGCAGCTCATGTACCCTGACTAATACCTCTAAGAAAGAGTGGTGCTTTAAAACATGGTAACTCAAGCCTGTAGGAGTCAAACATTTGAAAACAAATTAATTCATCCTGGTTAATATCACAGATTTCTGGACTTCCTTCCTCTTGTTCCCCTCTGTTATATCTGCCTTACATTTTAATGTAATATATTGTACTGTAGAGGCAGTAGTTTCAATTCATGCTAGTGGAAAAGAATAGAAACCCAGAGCTGCTGCAATACCCTGTGCCTTATGGGGATTCATGTAGCCAAATGCGTCTGGAGAACTTCCTTCATAGGATGTAACTGCTGCATTGTTCCTAGTAAGAGACATGATTAAATGTCCTGTAATATAGTTATATGCCTGCTCTGCACACATAAACAAGTTTGTCATGACAGAAAAAATACTTTTTATTGCTTTATTAGTTTTATTACACAAAGACTGGACTAAGAATTGTTCTTACAAATTTTATTTGTGGCAAGACATGGGTATTTAAAGAAGATCAAGTGTGGAAAGAGAAGATGATTTCAATAATTTTTAATAATCAGACCACGACATTCAGGTTTACAATCTGGTTGGAGATAATGTGATAGTTCAGATTAAGAGAATTGAGAATGATGACTGTCAGAAAGGGAGTATTAAATAGGGAAAGAGTCAAGCCTCTAATTCCATTACAGTATTTACAGATAAAAAGTAGTCAATTCATTGGCACATAAAACACTGACATGTTGACTCTAGAGAAACTTAGTGAGGTCATTCACATGAGTAGAATAGTAATTCTGATAGCAGAAATTCCGTGTATAATGTTGACTCAGGAAAGAGCTTCTGAACTGCTTGAGGCTCAGAAAAAAATTTGTGACTCTCTCACGTGCTCTCAGGGTGAAACATTATTTTTGTGTGTACATAACATACTGAACTATGGCGACTCTAAATGCTAGCAAAATATGCATCTCAGTGATGTGCTGATGGTGATGCTTGGTGATGCAAAAAGAAATGCAGAAGTCCAGGTAATAATACTCTTGCGTAATTTTTTCCTCCATGTAAGAGTGAGCAGTGTGTGAAACAGAAGTGTGGGTATGTCATAGCAATGCCCACAGTTCCTCCACAGCCATGGTTTGGAATAGGTTGGAATACTAGGCATGGAATACTATAAACATTCCTGTGATACTTTGATACAAACAGAAGCACAAATTATGGGAGGGCTGAAGACTGTTTACTGCTGCTGGAGCAGTAAGATAAAAATTAATAAAGAAAGCAGCAGCAACAAAGCGCTGCCGGTCACAATTTGTGGTATAAAATTAAAGTAGACAGCCCAAAGGAGCTAGTGACAATAAGCAAATAACATTTACAGATATGCTGGAGGAAAAAGAAAAAAAGCAAAAGCAAGAGAGGCAGTCAGTCTTTCAGTCTCTCGATATATGACAAGGGTAATAAAAACCAGAGGGATGAGGCTTTGCACAGTTCTCTTATCTTTTTGTCCTTATTCTCAATCATGCATCCTAATCTGGAAATGGGATCCTCTCATGTCTAATGGGAAGGGACATATAGAATAATATAGTATAAAAGAAGTAAGAGCAGGCATATTCCAGTGCCTTCAGTGCTGCTTGTGTGAGCTTATCACCGTATGGGGTACACAAATTCTTCAACCCTGTAGCAAAGCTGAAGCCTAGATGTCTGTCAAGACTCACAGCACTGCAGGCAAATCCTGCCTTTCCTGCTAGGTTCTGGCCTCTCCATCTTCCACAGCACCTGCATCCTGGTATAGATGAACCCATTCCAGCCCTGTGTGGGTGCTCCAGGACCAGATGGGTCAGGAGGCAGCAGCTCTCACCTTCTCTATGCCTCTGCTCTAGTTCTTCAGCAAAGGATTTATCTGCGTTTCTCCTAACGATGTGCCCCTGCACTGCTGGTTATCTAAAACTCTTCCATATCTGCTAGAGATGTGCATCACACAAAAAGGAAATGACATACTTGAGTGACTTCCCAGTTTTTGGCTTCCCAGATTCCCTTCTCCCGTAGGTGAGACTTTTTCAGGGGGAAAAAACTACCAAACCAATGTTCAAGTCCTTGTATTTCCCTGCTGCGGTCTCTCTGGGTGCCTTGACATCAGCCACCCCATCCAGCAGGCTCTTCCAGGATTCGTGTCACAGCACTGCCACAAAGCCTCCTTCACCAGTTTGCCTTCAACCCTGCTTTTCAGCAGCTCCCCTTTACAGCTTTTCCAGGACTCACGTATTTCTCAGCGCCATTCCACTCTCCTCCCTTCTTCCCCTTCCCCTCCATTTTCCCAGCAGCAGCAGTCCTTGTCTCAATGTCAGCTCTTTGCATCTGCCTGAGTTCAGTTGTTAACAGAAATCACTGGCGTAACATACAATTACATGGTTATGGATTATAGGGCTCTATTTAGTAATCAAATCTTTGCTTTTCTCCAAGTTGCAGAATACAAGTAAACTTGAAGTTTTACCTTCCATGGAAGTTTAACAACTGAGGCAGGGAGCCACATCTGTGTGAAAAGGAAACTGGAAAGATTTATGGAAGGAAGGTTATGAGAGCTTGATAAATAGGGAAATTATCCTGTAGAGGATCCCTGTGATCCTCTGACTGCCTTCCCCAGAGCTGTAGTAGCACTGGCCTCCAGGGCTGTTCAAAAGGGGTCTGCAGACCCACAGCACTGCAGGAGCGTGACAAATGCAGCCAAAAATGTGCTGGCAGCTGAGATCTCCCTGGGCCTGTAAGCTGCTTCTAGCAAGAGATGAGTGGGATGGAATAGGAAAATGGAATAACATGGAGGGAACTTCAGATGAAGAAGGTGCTTGGGGTGGCTACACACAGAACCCTGGCACTGTATACAGATTGAGCCCAGGAGGCTATCTCACCTTAAGAAAAGGGGTTGGCCAGTGGCTGGGTTTATGGGCTACCTTAGGGAGGGCTGGCTCCCCTGGACTATCAGGATGGAGAAGGTTGATGTCCCAGTGAACCTGAACTGCTGTCTGCAGGGGCAGCCCCCAGGAGCCTTTGGAAGGGAAGATGCATGGAGCTGCCTGCAGCCCCACCAGCCTCAGTGAACATGTGGGAAGAGGAGTCTTCCACACTAGCTCACTGCATATGCTGTTTATCCATCTCTAGCTTGTAGGAGCCTAACCTGGTTACGCTGCTTTTGCTAACCTAGCAGATTTATTCAGAGCAGATTGCCAGCATGTGGCCTGGGTTAGCCTTAGGAGCCTGCTCAGGGAGTGACATTTAGGAGAGCAGTGAGTGACCCCAGCAGCTGGCTATTCACGCCTGCATGGGCTGACACTCTGTGGCCTCCATCATCTTCCCTCAGCACAAAGCTTGGAATAATCAGCAAGTAAAACATGTAACATGCTGAAGTAGTTTAACTAATGCAAAGTGATTTTCTGCCCCTGATGCAATTATGAGCTATTGCTGGTTCTTCATTTAAATAAATACATTAATTTTTTTCCCCGCTAGCATCCAACACCTACGATTGCTTGTATGAAAGCTCTGGTTTAATCATGCATTCATGTTCCTTGACCATGCGTTCGGAACTTACATCACATATGCATTGCTTCTGTCCATATATAAAAAAAAAGGGAAATAATTGCAGTGAAATGCAGTGAAGAATTTCATAAAGTGAAATTCCCACAGCAATGTTGCTGAGCAGGACTAAGAGCACACACTTAACCTGAAATCCATTTCAGAAGAAAAACGTGTCCTATGTATTATGCAGTATGACAACACTAATACCTCTCTTGATAAGCTTTTGATCTCGTGATTTTTGTGTGTTTAGCATTTTCAGACTTTGTGTTGTGATAACAATATTTTCCATCAGTTTGCCATCTAGTTGCAAAAGCAAAGCACTGCTTTTGTTTTGTTTGTTTACATTTTATTTACAGCATTCCTGCTTTACCAGAGGTGTGTTAAATTATTAACAGGTTATGTCCGTGTTCACGGAAAAGCTAAATTGAATCCTGTACGATATGGGCTTATTAAAAGCCTGGCTAACAGATCCGCTTTGCCCACAGAACTCTGCACTGTGGTCTGAAATATTCCTTTTCCAATTAAAGCTATTTATTTATTTTGGTTTCCAGCAGCCATGGTGAATTCTTTGCAGTGGTATTTTTTTTTTCCACAGAAATGCTCTGTATTTTTGCAGGACTGAAACTGCATGTTTAATTGGTTATTTTAACACCTTTAGTGCAATATCTCCTTGCTTTAATAGGGCTATAATTTTTAAATGTATGTCTGCTTTTTTCTGTGGCATGAACATTGGCAGACTTCTTGAGTGTCTTTCTTCTCACTGGTGTCTCTGATTTCACATTAAAATCCCCCTTTGTTCCTCCTTAGTCCCTGCTGATGACCCTTATTAACCAGAAGGAATTCTAGAGCTGAAAAGCTTATCAGGTTAGAAAGGGGCAGGTTACAAAAATGTGATTTTGTCAGAACTTAAAGTAGCCATGAAGATAAAGAAAGAAGAGCCTATGGTGTTGCACTGGGCAGCATAAAGTGTAATCAGCTATAAGTTAGCTGATTTTTTTTCTAAGCATTTTTTTCTGCTGTGATTGGATGAAGCCTTAGAAACATTTAAGTTTTGTTCCACTAAAGGGCATCAACTCTGTGCAGTATCTTGCTTACCTAGCACTTGACGGAACCTTCATGTCAGCAGGTCCAGTCTCATAGATGGTGAGAAGAAGGTCATCTCCCTGCTTTCAAGATGTGTTTTGGGGAAACTCAGTTGAACTCTTGCCCTTTTTCTGTCCTATCTAGTCAAAAAGGATTTGAAGGATTGAGGGAGAAATAGCTGTATAAATGGCTCATGCTGAATGCTTGAGACCAAATCTTGCTCTGCTGTCGGCTGATGTCATGCCATGGGTGGTGAGGGGAACTCTCTTCATTGATTTTGGTTGTGACCTGGCTATTTGAGTTATGCCTCTTTAGATAACAGTTTCACTGACTGAATCAGAACATCTTACGTAGCTTTGCAGAGCTTTCTATAAGTAAGTTCAGCAAAATTGGGCTGATTTTGGTAAGAAAAATCATAGTATATATCCTGAAATACAGTGTGACTGAAAAAGGCTAGGATTCATAATATGCTTAGCTACTGAATGTGGAACTTGCTGGGAAGTGCTAGGGACAGAGAACAAACACAATGTTTTTGTATGTAGCAGAGAAATACCAAATATTCCACATTGTTCAGTGATGGGGAGATATTTACCAAAGTAATAATAATTCAGGCTAGAATATCTTCAAAAAGGATACTGAAACTCAGGGAAATGTCACTGCCCTCATCACAAACCTTTCACCAAGATTTAACAAATATAGTTTCAAGTCTATAAACATACCATGAATTTAGACATATAAGAAGCTTTATGTATTTTGATTCTCCAGGAGGAGATTAAGAGGTAAACTGCTTATCATTTACACTTACGTAAGATAGATATTTGTGGAGATAGGTCTTTAACGCAGTGGAAAGCCATATGGGATCCAATGGTCAGAAAATATGATGAACAAATGTGTGTTTTTACTATCGAGGGTGATTAATCCACAAACCAGTTTAATTTGGAATATAATGATTTTTCAATTGCCTGATGTCTTTGAATCAATACTGGATGTTTTTCTCAGAGATGGGCTATAGAACACTGAGGCATTATAGACTTGATGCAAGAGTCAGTTGTTGAAGCTCCATGAGGAAAAGAAAGATCACACTTATCATGATCACAATCTACCCTTCTGATCTATGAATCAATTATTTCATCTTGACCAGCTCTAAATTTTGATTCCTTTTTATCTGACCTGGGTTTGGGTATAGAAGCTTCCTGCACAATAGCCTATAATAAAATCAGGGAAAGGGTCAGCAGCATTTCTTGTGAAAATTTATGAACTACTAATTTTTCTGCTTTCCCAGTATCAACTGTAGAGGAAATGCACCTTGAAACCCTCAGTAGTTCCTTCCTGCTGTCCTGACCAAGGTCAGCTGGTACCTGTTAACTTGTGGCTGGGTTCGGGGTTCACTGTCGCAGCTACGTAGAAATGCAAAGAAGACAGTTTTGCTCAGCATGGACCGTAATGAGAGTTGTTCAGGCTGAGCAGAGTATACAAGAGGATTTGCATTTCTTCTCTATTTAACATCTGATTCCTTTTAAATTACGTCCTCTTTCAAACAATACTGTGAGGGGAGTGGAAATAGAAAAGATCAGTATTAGGAGGGTCTTTAATTTGTATCCACTTAAACCAAGAACGTAAGTGCGGATTAAGCTATCCGAACAAATAAAAGGCTTTTTCTCCAGAAGTTGAGACATGAATCAAAGGAAAATGAAAATACCTCCTTTACAAAAGTATGTTATTATGTTGCTGGTTGAAAACACTTGTTTTATTCAAAAGCCTTATTATAAAACCTTCGTGGGAGTGAAGACATGGCTGGGAAGCAGTCCCCATAAGCCATAATTGGAGGATCATAAAGGTAACATATTTTTCTGCTCCTGGAATTTGTACAATTTCTTTCTCTCATCAAGGATTAAAATAATGACAAAATTACAATCATGTTGTCGGAGCATGGTCCATACTTTAATTCAGAGTTTGTGGGCTAATCCTGACAGTGATATAACTACAGTGAAGTTTACTGAAGCTACTCCACAGAGGGAGTAGATGCTGTTTGTGTCCTCATGCTTCTGCTTTCCTCTCTGATAAGATGCCTTTATGTAATCTGTAAGGTTTTTTTGACCATGGGTGAAATATTGACTATAATATTGGTTTTAACACTTTGAGCTGCATCTTAATTTTTATTTTGTTTTCGTAATATCTTTGCCAATTGGCAGCAAAATATGGTGAGTATGTTTAGCTTCTATTTAGGCTGCAAATGTGTGATGTATGTATACTCCCCAAGAAATCAGAAGCTGAACTCTAGTAATTATGATTAATACTGTTTCGAAATAAATTGTGTTAACTTAAAGTTTAATGAAATTCAAATAGTCAAATGTACACTAAAAATTATGCTTGTAGGATCTTGAACCAGCCCCCACCCCAGATGAATTCATTCACATCACAGTGCTCTTGTTTGTGTGGAAATCTCAGCTTCATTTTGCTGTGTAATACAGTTTATGGCAGGAAAACACTACAGTCTTGAACTGTGCGCTTCACCTTTACAAATGGTTAATATATGATTTTTGATATGCAGATAAGGAGGAAAATGGAGGGGAAAAAAAAGTGTGGGAGTATTTCTAGTTCTAAAGGCTTTGACATATTACCAGTGAGAAGAAGCAATATGTTCTTACACCCCAAGCACAGTAATATCTCCTGTGTCATTGCGTTACAGAGGGATTACACATATTTAGGTATCCTTTAGGGAATTTAAGAAGAAATGTGAGACATATGTCGTGCTGCTCTTACCCCTAAGATATAGAGGCGCCTAGAGAAGCCAGACTGATAGCTGTGTACATTTATAGAAGTCTTCTGATGCTCGGTGAGCTATGCAGTAGTGCAACACAGTGAGTTTCCTGGAAAATGTAACTCCCCTTAACTGTTCCATGTGCCGTACACAGTGTGTGCCCTCCCTGTATAGTCTGCAGAAAGTGAAGTGGCCTTTCTGGGTCAAACTGGCAAGTGTTTGCTTAGCTGTAGGTGCCGGTGCACAGTAACCCACCAGAATGGGAACAGGGGGATGAATGAATGGTGTATGGCCACCATTATGGCCATTTATATGGTACCTTTGTCCACAGGCCAAAACTGTAGAGTGTCATAGCAGTTTTTCTTGGAGCAGTGTTAGAGCACAGCATCCAAGCAAGAAGAGGAGTGTTACCTGAGCATGGAGGGATAACAGGGAATGGCCCCTTCATCTTTTGCAGAGACTTTGGATTTTTCCCAGCATCTTGGAAATCCAGTCATTAGTGGATGGAGAGTGAGATTTCCAACTGTTTGAGACTGTATGTATTCCTGTTTGTATAAATAGCTTTTAGTTTCAACCTAAGCAGGATCTAGATCCGTATCTGTAACACTTGTGTCAATTAATGTAGTTATTTAGTATGTGATTTTATGAAGCTTGCCTCAGCGAACAGCAAAACTCCCACGGGTGTCTGTCTCCTATTCTTTGGCTACTCCCCATTAAATGGTGGTTCTTCTTTGCCTGCAAGGCAGCTTCCAGGCTCTAATGGTTGCTCTAACAGCTACTGAGCATCCTCCAGCCAAGGATGTTTACCTTTCCTGCCCTTGTGTCCTGTTTGTCTCAAGCTCTTGACAATGCTGTCTGCTGGTGTGACTGTTCTGTTTACTCTCTTCTATATTTCCCTTTGAAAAGAAGAGAATATTGGAATATTAATCATCAAAAGCATGATTATGAAAATATGAAACCCTTTAATAAATTGTATGTAGAGCAAAAATAAATTCAGTGCAGTAAGCAAATGAGTGAAGTTTTGTGTCACTGGGGAAGTGTTCTTTAAAAGCTGTGACAGGGATGAGCAATATTTATTTCAGTTGTTCTCGTGTTTCATAGTTTCTCAGACTGCAATGCCAAAAAGGCCTATTAGTATCACCTAATCTGGACCCCTCCTGCATAAATAGAATTTCACCCAGTAATTTCTGTGTCAAGTCTGATATTTCTTTCTCTAAAGATGTATTCTTTTAGCAGCTTTGTTCTTCTTAATAGTTATTGATTTAAGCATTCTGCTTCCTGCTCTTAAAAATACTTTGTTTAGGGGAGGAAAAAGTACACTTTGTTTCTTGTCTGAACAAAATAAGCTTCTTTACTCAGCTTGGCATTTCTCTCCTTTCTCTATAAGGAGAAACTTCTACATAGTAGCTCAGGGCATTTCAGGGAATATTCTCAATTGTCAGTGGAAAAACCCTATTGGTAACAATTGGAGAAAACAACAACAGAAGAAAACAAAAGATGTGAATACCTGGCATATGATTAGCAGATTCAGCAGCTTCACTCACTTCTCTCATTATTTATAGATCAGAGGACAGGTTGATAGCAATCACTCACTTCTCCCAAAATAATTATACTGACCATGTTAGCTTTGCTTATCCTTCCAAAACAGTTTGAAGAGCTGACTCCCTGAAGTATTTATTCCTCAGTCAAAACGACAGGAAAAAACAAGGATGGTGATGTGGCATGAATTTTCTGAAGTGTATGTAAGGAACCAACAGGGTGAACTGAAAGTGTTAGTCAGCTCCCAGAGCTACGATACCACTGGTGTTAGGGAGACTTGGTGGAGTGAGTCTTATTGGAGTGCTGGAATGGAGGACTATGGGCTGATCAGGAGGGATAGGCTGGGCAGCTGAGGAGGCTGTATTGCACTATAAGTGAGAAGTTTGATTGCACAGCCCTTAGAGTTAATAATGCTGTAGTAAAAGGCCTCTGGGTAAGGATTTGGGGGATGGAGAACAAAGGAGATGGTAGTGGGTATCCACTACTGGTCACCCAACCTGGATGTAAGCACTGATGAGTTACTCTGTAGGCAATTACTAGATATTTCTGGATTGGTAGCCCTTGTCCTTATGGGAGACTTTAACTTCCCAGACAAAACTGGAGATAGCATGATGATGTAACAAACATTTCTTGGAAATCCTTGAAGTATGTAAGAGAGAACTTCTTGTCACAGGTGCTTAATGTCCCAGCTAGGAAAGATTGCCTTCCTAGGCTTGTTATCTGTGAATAGAGGACTCATGGGAAATGTGAGTAGGTGACTGTCTTGGCCACAGTGATCATGAAAATCATGATTTTAAAATTCTCCTTGTAATGAGGAAAAAACACAGCCGAGTTGCTGCCCTGGACTTTAGGACAGCAAACTGTAAGCTATTCAGGGAACTGTTTTTCAGAGTTCCCTGGGAATCTGCTTTTAGGGGCTTAGCAGTCCATGAGTGTTAATTAGTCTTTAAGAGCCCCCTTTTTAGAAGCGCAGGAGCAGGCAATTCCACTGTGTTGTAAGTCAAGCAAGCAGGGCAGAATACCAACTTGGCTGAACAGGGAACTGCTCGTGGAGCTCAAGAGGAAAAAGAAATACTATGACCTTCTGAAATGAGGTCAGGCTTCCCAGGAGGAGTACAGAGCTGTGGTTCATTTATGCAGGGAGAGGACATCGAATGGCAAAGCTCAAGTAGAGTTGAAACTGGCCAATGTTGTTTCAGTTAACAACAGGGGCTCTTTAAGGTATGCTAATAGTAAGAGAATGTCTAAAGAAAATGCTGGACTGATTGATACTTGTTGAAGATGATAATCTGACTAACAGTGATGAAGAATTATGGAGGCATTCAATGTGATTTTTGCTTCAGTCTGTTATAATACTGATAAGACTTTGGTCTGCCTGGTCCTCTAAGTCAGAGAATCACAAGTATGGGAACATTTGGACACTAAAATTGTAAGGGACCAGATGTATCAGCTGAATGTACTCAAGTCTTGGGGGCCTGATGGGATTCATTGCAGAGTACTGAAGGAGCTAGCGAATGACAAGACTCCTGTTGATCATCCATCAAAGGTCTTGGGAGTCATGGGAGTCTGGGGATGTCCCTGCTGACTGGAAGCTAACTGATATTATTCCAATCTACAAATGGGTGTAGACTGGTATCTATAATTGATATGACCAATATTAGATTGGTATGACCAATCTAGTATGCTTAGCAGTCTAAATAATTCAGGTCTGAGTTCTACATTAGTGACTATTTGTGCTGCTGGTTCCTGTACCCTTGCAAGCAAGAAGATGGAAGAGACAAGGAAGTCCACAGCTCTAGTAAAATAGTCTGAAAGAGAAATGTAAAATGTACATTGTGACTACTAGAGGCTTTTATAGCAATATACAGTTCATAGAATTCTTTGTATTTCAACCCTCAAGTGGCATAATGTTTCAAACTAACCCTCTCTAGGGTTAGGGCAAAAAAACATAAACCAAAGGAACAGAGAAGTAAACAGTGCATGTGGACAGCTGTACTGCTTATGTTGACCTTTGTTTTTACTTACTCAGTTACAAATGGAAAGAGAAAAGAACACAAGGAATAGCAATTGGCATAAGGCATACTGTTCTCCATTTTTCTTCGCTTATTTCATGTCTTTTGGGAAGGGTGCAACAAGATTGGCAGGACCTGATAAACAGGAGTACTGTACAGCAAAGGAGCTTTGTGTCAGCACTGCATTTGTGATTGAATATTGGTACATGTGCTATCATATCATGAGGTGAGTGCTGTCCTGCAGATTTGTACCTGTGTCCTGGGTTCAGCAGTAGCAGTCATTTTTCTCCTTCTTGGTAGCTGGTGCAGTGCTGTGTTTTTGACTTTCGGC
>JAOEHY010039686.1:0-28504 GCA_025447955.1 Psilopsiagon aurifrons | reverse complement strand
CCAAGGCTCTGTCCAACCTGGCCTTGAACACCACCAGGGATGGAGCATTCACAACTTCCTTGGGCAACCCATTCCAGGACTCCCACAGAATCCATCCACCACTTTGAATCTTCTGCTCCTCCATGCAGTTAGCATGAATAGGTAGTCCTGTGTTTGGCCCAGCATTTGAGAAGCTGTGCAACTCTTCACCACTGGATTTCACAGTTATTACTGACAGAAGAGGGACAGAAAATCTTTGGATCCCTTCCAAGTTCTCGGAGAGGGCGTTTTTTAATAGCACATTCCCATCTGCTTGCTTCCCATGTCCATGTTTTTGCCTTATCTTTGCTTGTTATTTCTAACCTGTCTTCATTCCCTCTCCATTCTTGGCTGTTCATCCCAGGTTTGTTTTTCTTATCTAGCTAATGCTAGTGTTTGATTCTCATCCATCTTCCAGCTGTCCTAGTTGCACATTTCTTTAATCATATTCTTGAACTCCTCATGCTCAGATTCATCTTCAGCTACACAGGGCTGTTTTTCTATTGTTTTGTTTTCACTCCCATTATCTAGTTGATCCTTTTCTTCTGCTTTCTCACCTAATTTAACTTCTAGTTATTTTGACATTCACCTTCTTTATCAGTTATTTACTCCAGGTATGTGCCACCTTGCTCCTTGACCTTATTTCCCAGTTACAGAGTTATCCTAGCTCCAGCCCTTACATTGTTGTTCAGGCAGTTTTTCTTGTCTGCAATCTTCCAGCTACCTCTTCCCTTTCATTCTGTTACTCCTCAGGCCCAGTTTCCTCCTGTAAACAATTAAATTGTCCAAAAAATACATCCACTATTCCTGCTGCTAATTTCTCCTAATCACATCCCACAGTTTCTCAAGAGTTTTGTGCCAGCTTTAGCATGCTGCAAGATCAGTTCTTCTTCCCCATCTATTCAGGTCAGACAGCTTTCCCCTCCTATTCCCATAGATACAGATGAGGTGCATTAAGCATGTGAAATCATCACTGCTTCTCAATAAAGTTCCAGATTCAAGCAAGGCACAGATCAAAATGGTCATTAAAAGTGTCACTGCAGGTGAGACACTCAAGTAAGAGAGCTGCTAAATCTGCATGTGTTCAAGGCTGGCTAAGGTAATGTTTAAGTCCACAGTGATGTTTAGAGGAGAAAAAGGACATAACCCTTGACATAAGGGCTGACATCCTTCCCTTTTCTGATCTGCTCAAGATTTAACTATATTTCCTACATACTGAGCCTATGAAGCCCTTCCAAATCCACTGCTATAATTTTTATTAGGAGAAAACCCATATATTTGCAAGTTTAATTTTCAAATACCTGAGTAATTTAAGCTAATGTACTAAAAGAAAGATTGAAGAACAAAAAATTAAAGCTCAAAATCAGCAGTTATCTAGCATGGAAATATATCACATCTTTACAACTAAGCAAAGGCATATAAGCAACTTAATAAACTGTAACAACATGTATCAGCAGACAATGCCAGGGAATTTAGTATTAGATACCCAACCAGACTCTGCTGATAGCATCATGTGTGTTATGCCCTCTCCATTTTTAATGCTCTAAAACCCACAGAACAGCATAAAACTGCATTGAGAACACAGTGATGTTAAAACAAGTAATCAAGCAACAACAACAAAACTAGCGGTGCACTACTTAAATTAGAAACTGTTCTGTGTTTGCTCAGCATCCCTGATCCTCATCAAACAATAAATCAATTTGCAGTAGCTGTGGACAGCTATTTAAACACAAGGCAAGAAAAGCTTAATTGTTAAAACAATGTTCAAAGCTAGAAGGCATAAGAGGTTACTATAGGAGGTCATATTAAATATTCACTTCTCTGAAACCAGCTGCATTCCAAGTATTAGGAGGCTTCCTGCCCTCTTCTTAATTAAAAACCAAAGTCTATGGGCTTTGAGCTTAGCAGAGCTTAGCTTGCGGTTCTTCAGAAGATAGAGACTGACAGACGAAAAACTGACATCTCAGTGTTTTCCAACTTGATTTTTTTTTGTTTACTTTATTGTCTGGCACTAAAAAAAAACCTAAAAGCTAAAAGCTGTTTGTTTTGAACTTTGTAATTTATTTTTACAAGTTGGTAAAGCATTCAGAATTCAATTCTCAACTTTGTAAGAGGCTGCTCCTTGTCAAAGTTGACACCAAACCTGCATTTGACTTGCATAGAAGCTGAGCAGGATCACTAATCAGTCATCATTCAGGACAATGAATGGTAAACATTGTAGCTGGTGAACATAGTTACTCTGTCAGTTATATGATAATGTAAGTTTAATAAACTGTAACAATAATATTACTGCTTCCAGACCTGTCCACCCTTCATCCATGAAAACACATTGCTGATAGACTAGAAGTGACATTTGTTATTAGACTGACTAGGTGTACAGGGTTAATCTTACCCTCCAGTATTCAGCATACTGTCACATAGCTGGGAGTAAGTGGCTGATTTTTGACAGAAGAAAGCCTCTAATGAGCCTGATCTTGAGTGACTGTTGATCATTTTGATCTCCCATTCATTCCTAGAAGGTGAAGCAGCTGAGCCCCTTGCAGAACAGGATTCACTGTTTTGAGTCATATGCCACTTAGATGAAAAACCTCTGGTTAGGTTTACATTGTCATTTATCAGTTATAATAAGCTCTGGTGCTTTCTGCAAAAAACATGTAACACTGAGACCAGAGGTAAGGAATCAAAGGAAATAGATGAACCTTGCCCTAACTGGGTTTTTTACATAGACACAATGTATTTTTCTAATACTGGATCATTGAAAATAAATTAAGGTGTATCACCAACTACCAGGTGGAAGAATAGTGATTGTTTTATAGAAAGTAGCAAGAAACTAGGATAAAAGCATTGTCAATTATAGCAATATTGTCCTGTAGTTATGAGCCTTCTTTTTATTTGTGGTAACATTTAAGTAAGTTCTCCAAACAGCAGAAAACTTCTATCCATTTCAACATTGTCTAACATATAGTTCATTAATACAGGTAGGATACCCACTGAATTTTATGGTACAGGTATCCAAAAAACCCTTAGGTATACAATACCTAAGGTGGCTTAGCTAGTACCTTTTCTAATCATCAGTGGCAAAAGATCATAAATATCTATTGCAAAACTAATTTAATTGCATTCACATTATCCAGCTTTCTCAAAAATTATTTGTTCCCTGCTTGTTACTGAATCTTTACTACAATAGAACATTTTCCTAGACAATGCAGCGTAAGTTTCTTTTGAAAGAAGACTGATGCATCATTCAGGAGTAATTAATAGTCTCTGTCTGGAGGATTCTATGATTATATTGTACTTTAAAGACGGATGCTTTTTCACTCACCAAGGTGATAGTTTTGTGCGAACACCAATCAATATTTGCTCTAAGTAATTTATTTTACAGTAATTACACATATATACAGAATATACATATGCACTACAATTTGAGCTCAACTTGCAGCCATTTCAGTACAGTTCTCCCTCAGCACACTAAGCCCTTGCAACACTTTTTTTGCTCCATCCCCTCAAACCTATACAATTTGCAATACTAGAGATGTCACAAATGACTGGTCAGAGATAGTTTGGGGCAAGTGTGTGCACATATACACGTACACACATTCACAATTTGAACTAAAATATTAAATCAAAACACTTCCAAAGTTAAGCTAGAACATGGAACCACCATTTACACAAAATTTTCTCTCTTCCAAGAAAAGGGTGAAAGAGGTCCCAGGCACCACTTACACATGCAAAGTTTTATGTTGCATATACAGAGTCCAGTCTCACTGTAAAAGCAGTACAGATTTTCTGGATGTGCTTCATATCTGAGAGACCCAAATTTACAATACACAGTTCAAGCATCTATGTTTGGGTTTCTCATGTGCTGGCGGGAGTGCCCTATTCAGCTTAGGCACTGAAGCCTTTATAGTTTCAGACTTAAAACACTGCGCATATGAACAACTCAGAGTCTTAAAGTACAGAGCATAAAAATCAAGGTGTATGTTTGTACTTGTTTTTATTATGATGTAGAACTGTCATAAGTTAAGATTTTTTTAAGTACTTGTGTGCCTGTGCATTTATTTATTAGAAAAATGCACGTAAATAAAAATTGCACTTCCCAACGACTAAAAATTTTTCCCTAACACAGCCAACCATAAGGCTCTTTGTCAGCAAGTGACATGAATAGTGGTATGCAGGACAGATATCACAGATAAATTGTAGCATAAACCCTCAAATTTTGCAAAAAATGCTAATGGTGAAAACAGAAATCTGCCTGGTTTAAGTTAACAGTACTGAAGTAATAGCTCATGACTTCTGTATGATTCAGATAGTCTCCAATTTGTGAAAAGCTCTTCTACTACTACTGCTCCTTCCCAAGCCTGTTTTCTTCTCCCTGAATGTATATATAAATATGCTGAAAGCCATTACTTTGTTACTCAGCTGTCTTTAGAAATTGATGCCGTCTGTTCATTTTTATTCTTATCCACAAATTATTTCAATTGGTGTCAAATGTCAAACTATTTATTGAATACAATTTTGATTATTTGCATATTTCAGTTGACTCAGAATATGTCTGCCTGATGTATTTGTAATGAGTTCCCTACTCATTCAAATTCCATTGACTTCAATGAACTATTCAGTTTGCCAATTGTCTCCATCAGTAAATTCGGATCTTTTGTTGTTATTGCTTGTTACATTTCTTTCTCTAACTTTCATCCTTACTGTCACCAGAGTAACAGAATATTTGTCTGCTTGGGAAATAAAGATATTGGAACATGCCTGAGGTTTGGTTGAAAAAGTAGCAAACTAGATGAGAAAGCTGTCCTCTGAAACCCAACCTGTGATTATATTTCAGTATTGGCACTTTCACAGGGAATATTGTTGATGTAGGCTACATTTTTAAGGTAGTCCTGCAGAGACTGAAGACAAGTTAGTAGAATAGTTTCCTAGAGAAGTGCTGACACACTAATAGCAGCTCAATAAGTTCACTCTGGAAGAAGAGACTAGTACTTCCAAATAAGATTTAGTAATAATTTTTAACAGTGAGCATTTAATGAGCATAAAATAGAAAATGCTGCCTGGCCAAGTCTCTAGTTATTATCCAGATTAAGCACTGCAACAAATATAATACCACCTGTACCAGCATTAGGCGTTTCTTACACATTATGCATATTTAATAACAGTTAGATGCTGCCCTTTTCCCAGACTCAAGCCTCCTGTCCCGAAAAACCCCGGTTTTAGCAAGCACCCAGAACCCCAAAAGAGAGGGATACACGGTCGTGTTTTGCAAAGGGTGAGCCCCAGCCAGATGATGACATGCCTGGTCCAGCATCCTTGCCCTTCCGAGCAAGTTGAGATTTTCTGGCATCCTGCGACCCCTAGTGAGAGCCCAGGGCTGCCGGGCAGCTGCCGCCCGTCCCCGCGGCCTCTCTCCGCTCCCTGGCTGGCGCTGTGGGCCCCGGCCCATTCCTGCCAGGCGCTGACTATTTCCAGGTCACGGGCAAAACACTCCTCCAGGGATTTCCGTTTCCCCCATTAAGCGTCTGAAAGGCTACTATAAAACATCCTGATGCTTTGACTTTGGTTGCATTGGAACAGTGTGCTGACTGTATGGCAACTTCACAAAATGCTGCTGTTTGTGTAAACTCTCATGGCATGGGAGAGAAAGGTGAGAGACAGCACCTATCTCCTGCCTATTGCCAAAAAGAAAGAAAATTGCCGGCTACTCCTCAGTGTGCTTTTCTACTTAACTGTGTACATGTAAGGCCTAAGCCTTTGCAAATAACAACGACCAGCAGGGAAAGAATATTTGTTTGCATGCTGGTGTTGGGAAAACATTGGTGAGAAGTCAGTCTCACAGCATTTGAAATTGCAAGCTAAGCTTTTTACTGTTGTCATCATGCTCAGAGCCACCAGAACAATGGTGTTTAAAACAAAGATTGATGCTGATCTAAACACATACATGAATTAAAAGCTGAAAATGTAAACACTCAATTATTGAAGAGGAAAAGGTATTTTTTATTTTGGTTCAGTTCCCTCAACTAAGATCAAGTCAGTATTTGTATACATGCATCAGAATATCTGCTAATATATACACATAATATTATATATCAATCTAGTTTATGCACTTAAACACAGTATACACAAACTCTTAGGGACACAGTTATATTATGAAAAGTGGAAGTTTGTTGGTTTCATTCATATAATTATGAATAAAACATGCAAGAAATTCTACCTAATGCTAAAAATAAACATGCCAAAACTTTAATGTGCCTTTTTTTTTTTTTCTTTTGGAGAATCACAATATTAATTAGTCTAAATAGTTTCCTTTTTCAATTGAAAGATCTGAACAATCTGACTGGTGAAGCAGTTATTTATCTCAGATGAAAAGATTCCAGGTTATGAAATGTGCTTGTTTATCAAAGACATATCTTCTGATAGATTCATTTCTGAAGAAGCTGTAGAGGCCTAGAATAAGGGTTTTTCATTCAGCCTTCTACAGCAAAATAATTATTACTTGCCTTCAGTGAAAAGTGTTCCCTTCTGATTTGTAGCTATGTTTAAAAGACCCCTAAGCTCAAAGGCAAGCTTTCTAGTCATTCAGTCTTCCTGTAGGAAACTTACGTTTGCTCCGGAGTCAGGTCCAAGCCGTACCCAGAACCAAAATTAAAGATTTCCAAGATGTTCAGCAGTTCAGATCTAGAAACCTACTTTGAACCTTCTCAAACAATTTTCTTTGAGAGCTAAAATTCTTCCAGACTTTTGAAATTCTACCAGAAGTTTGTGTAACAGGAGCATGGATAACATGACTATCGGACAAGCCCACAATTACCATCTGCCATTTTTCCAAAGCTTCTTTTAAACGGCTTAGTGCCTCCTATCCCCTGGTCACTTTGCTAAATTACCATTTTAAGCAAGGTACTGTCAAGCCCATAAGTGGCCTCTGAGAAAATTTCTAGTGCAGAGAATTCATTGATACTTCTTCTTGTATGTATTTAGAATACCTATCATATGCTTAGAAGGCAAGGAGTCCACCTTCCTGTACCACTGTCATATTATTGTATAATATTGCATTGTTATTGCATAATCCATAAT
The DNA here is from genome assembly GCA_025447955.1 of Psilopsiagon aurifrons. NCBI lineage: Eukaryota > Metazoa > Chordata > Aves > Psittaciformes > Psittacidae > Psilopsiagon > Psilopsiagon aurifrons. Next base: position 21,412 of record JAOEHY010039686.1, on the reverse strand, counting down.
AGCGCATTGATGAACAAACACTCAAGAAAAGAGCTATGTCTCTATGTAATCTCTCCTCAATATGCCAGGCTAATTTTTCTTTAACGTTGCTCCACATATGGGCAATCTCTTACACAGAAGTTTTCACAGGCCTGTTTGCCTGAACGCAGAACCTGCAAACCCTAGTAATACTAATGTAATCCTGTTGTGCCACAGCAAGGGAGAGAGAAAAAAGAGCCCATCAGAGGCAATAAACCTGGTTCTGTGCAGCAATGCACATCATGGTGATGGCTTGGTTTATAGCTATTGGGTCATCCACAGCTGTATGAATGAATTTGTAGAAAAAAACCTATATTTTAATGCAATTGGAAGTGTACATTACTGAAAGTATATATATAATTTTTCAAGCATATGTTTTATGTTCAACATTTAACTGATCTACCAAGGAATGACCCAAACAGAAGATAAAGATTTAATTTTTGTCAACAGTTTTAAGAGCTTGCTTTAAATCACTTGTTCTTTTACCAAATAATTCTGGAAATTCTCATGGAAAATGCTAATTCTAAGTTGATATTTACATACATTCTCTGTAGGTGTCAGCATTGCTTTATATTGTTGGCAAGAATTGTATTTTTTTCTTCTCAAAGAAAGAAGAAACAGACTTGTCATTCTCTAAATGAAAGATAATTTCTCTGCAGTCAGTTTGTCTTTTAACACCCATTTCAGACCAAGAGATTTAATGCTATGTTCTGTAGGGGCACCTACAGTAAATGTATAGAAAAAGCCTACATTGTTCTCCTGTGCACCTGTTTGCAGTTTTAATACCGTTTTATTCCATTCCAGTTATTTTCTGTATAAACACAAGGTTCATGTAACACAATTGTTTCTCAAATGTTGCAAGGAGCAACAATTCAGTGATGCTAAAAAACCTCTCAGTCTGCTTTCTTTACGCAGACTGTAGGGGAACAGTGGACCAGAATAAGTCCTTATAATTTTCTAGGTGGAGTCCTTAAAGAGCCACCATAGAGCAAATGCTGTGCAATACTTTAGTTCATAAACTTAGCTGAAAAATAAAAGTATGCTATTGAGATCTGTTGATAATACTGTATTGAGATGAATTATCCATGCAGAAGGAAACTGTACTATCATACTAGAAGTGAATGACCTTGGGAGCCAAAGTCATAGTAATTGGATAAAAATAAATTGTACAGAGTATCAATGAGAGATATGGATTAAATAGTCAAACAAAATGATTATCAGCATCCTATATATGTGAAAAAGAAATACAACCCAAGCATCAATGAGGCAAGGTCTCTCCAGTAAAAGAAAAAAGGGAGCAATGTTGATGACAGTATTATAAGCTCAAGTGCTTATATTGTTTGAATATAATCTTGACCATTCATTTGATTAAAGGAAGCTCTTCCAGGAGGCTATTAAGAGATCACTTCAAACCATGTAAAGGGATATGTTAGCTTCCTATAGAAGTATAGTGAGAAAAAAATTAACTATGTAACAAAAATAACATCAACACAAGAAAAAAAGAAAATGGCTACAAACTGATCAAGACAGACATCAGAATTAGGAGAGAGATTCTGACACAGCCATGCAGGAGGAATAATGAAGGAATAAATCCCAAAGGGAAACATATAATCTGTTTGCTTGGTCTAAGAGCATGCTGGAGCCCAAGTCCCAAGGAGATCCCAATAGCTCAATCTCTTTCATTTGCATTACACATTTGAACCAAGGTTTGTCATCAGTGCTATACCATTATCTTTTGATTAAGCCAAGTGCTACTTAGAGCCATCAGTTGTGGGCAGTTTTAGTTGGTCTATTTATAAGTGAAAATGGAACAGATGAGAGGGTTTTTTGCAGTAGTAGTCTCAGAATCTATTTAAGACAAAATTATCCTTCACTGCAAGTGACAAGCACCTTGATCACAGAGACTTCTCAGTGTTGGCTGGCTCACAACCAATGTTTTAAAGTTATAGCATTTTTATTTAAATGTGGATTTCCCATTGGACATTTAGTCAAGTGCAAATTTTACCTGCATATTTGCATAACACTCTTTAGAAAATGTTGCTTCTGAAGATTTGTTTGCATATACTTTTTGTCTTCTCTCACCCTCTGTCACCATATCTCTAATAAATTTGTCTATAAAACAGAAGAGCTACACTCTCTTACTTTCAGGTCATCTTAAAAGTACCTTGAGGCTCCCTATTAATGGCACAGTAGAATGCTGCATTTTCTCTAACTGCGGCTGCAGAATCTTGTCTGTATCATAGATTTGCCCTTGGGCTCCAGAATAAACAAAGAGAGTATTTATAGCCCTTCTCATACAAAGAGATCTGATCGTTCAAAAAGAAAGCAATGAATTGCACAGTACTTTCTATATCCCCAGGCTTGCTACTAATATTAGTGTTAAGGAAAAGCTGATGTCACCTGATCTGTCATAGTCTCTGCTTTTGTACATCTCTGAGTAACACTGGGCCAAAAAGTTTAAGTATTATTTTTGCATTCATTTATTTGAAAGCAGTTCTATTGTTGTGACAGATTTAGAAATAATGTCCTCCACCTGAATTACATCAGATTGCTATAGTTGATGCAGGAAATAGGAAAAATCAAAGTAACGCTTCTCAGAATCTATCCAATGAAAGATTTAAGGAAACAGACAGCTCTGACCATTTGAAATGACTCATAATTATTACTCTTACTAAATAAGAGAAGCTGGAGATGAGGTAGACAAGGCCCTAAATTACACTTACACCCTTTCCTCCCCCACACCAGACTGTAGTTTGATTCTAACATAAGATTCAGAAGATTTTTTGGAAGGTTCAGAGTTTCTTGTTCTTAAAGCATAAGGCTGACAGAATAAGCTCTACGACTTAACTGGCCTTCTCTGGCTATCTCAAAGTAACTCTCTACTCTCTAAAGCCAACATCCTTGGCTTTGGAGGAGTCTGATTTAAGCTACATCTTACAACGCAGCACACAGCATGGCTGTGCTTTTGTGAGAGCACCCCTGGCTGGAAGCCTCACTTACTCAGCTGGATTGACTCCTCTGTGGCTTAGGGTACTTGCCCTGCGGTGACTGCAATATTCCCCTTCCCATCTGTGCTGAGTACACACACTTCCATGCTCACAATCACAGCCACATCCGGACCCTCCTGATCCCTGGAATATTCTCATAAAGCTCAGTCATTATTATCCTGGACTAGGGCTGATTGCTGTGAATAAAAATCCAAGTAAAAGCATCTGATATGGGTTTATGAGTTTACCTAGCTTCTGTGATGAATAACTACTTAAAATCAAGATAAAATTTTATGGCTCTAAAAAATGTAGTTCAGCAGAACTATCAGAATAATCTCCCTTTGTTACCCTTCCCTTTGCTGTAAGAAACACCAAATCCAAAATCCAAGCTTTCATTGAAAAGAAAACTTTTTGATGTTCACATCCTTAAAACAAACTGCTAAAATGCAGTATAATGACAGATTGGATAAATGCTCACATGCAAAGAAATATTTTTAGACTACTAGTGTTTGTCATTCTCTACATTTCATCATATAATAGTTGAAAGAAAATGGGAGTATTTGCTAAGTGATCAACCACTGAGAAAATAAGAGCAAAATTTTGCAAATCTCAGCTTGCTTTCTTCAGTGGTTTTTAGTTCAGTTACTTCAAAACATGAGGACTATAAACCAATAATATCTCTGAAAGTTGAGAACCCCCTATGATCTGTGGCATAGAGACCCTGTTTGCATTACTGAAGGTGACAGAGTCTGTAGGTGTCAGAGATTAAAAAATAAAAATTCTTTTTTTGATATTATCTTACGAAGGTTTAGAGAAAAAATATTCAAATTTTAGCAAGAATTAATCTGAGCAGAATGGTATTTGCAATCCACCTTCTAAGTACAGTATAGATCTTACTCTTTATTGATTAAGCCCTTATGAAATAATACTTAGTTATGCAGGAACAGGGCCAACTGGATTACTTCGACTTTGTTCTAAAATAAGGAAAAAATAGTTCTGGCCACACCACTGTTGCATTGGCTAAATTGATGCCTAAAAATAGGTGTTGAAATAGAAATGGAAAGGACAACCGCAGTGAGTTACATGGAAACCAGACTAGGTGCAAGCTGAATACATGAGAGCTGATACACCGGTTTCATTTGGGCCCTGATGTTAAAAGAATACCTTACAACTGAAAATAAATCGTATTATTTGAAAAGATTGCAAAAGAAACAACTCCTTCACAGACAGTTTGCAGTAGGATATACAGCTGGGCGTCAAAGATAAATACAATGTCATCATAAATTAGGAAACCTACAATTAAGTAGCAAGGTAGCTTGCACTAGTATTTCATATCCATATACACCAAAGACTGACTTACTCTCAGACGCTTTTTTTAGTTTTCTATTTACCAGTTAACTGTTAGATGTGTGTATAGAGATAACTTTGCTACTAATACATCAAATAGATACAAGAGCACAGCATATGAAACACTGAAAGCACAAGATGCATTTATACAACTCCCTTACAACACGGCTCTTCATTGTGATTGCACACATTTTCCTCAATGTCTAAGAATGATCAGTTCCCACCAAATTTAACATTTTGTTTGATGTTGGTAATACAGAATGTGGACCCATATCCTTAGATTTCTAGGAAAATTATGTGTTCACAATTAACAGATACCTGAGAAAACTTTTGCTTTTTCTTCCCCAAAACTGTACCTCACAATTTTTTTTCTTGGCAAATACAAAGACAGAAACTCATTCTCCAAGGCAATATATATTTCCTCAGCTACAAGACCAGTCTTTCTTTTCTTGACATCTCAACTCATTCAAAACACATATCCTAACTTCCTCAACAATTGAGATGAGGCTTATAAACAACAGACTCTTTCACTGTATTGTGCTGATTCATTCCAAGCACTGTTCATCCTGCACACTAAATGAGGCAGGGTCCTGTGGGAAAACAAAGAATGAGATCATGCAATTAAAGACTATCTCATAATATACATGAGGACTGAACTATAATGGCCCCAACAGTCTGAATTTTGTTTAAGCGATTAAGACTACAAGTTATTTTAATATTGTCTGAATATAAAAGTCAACAGTTCTGAGCAAAGACATTTAAAAATTACCAAAAACCCCAAGGCAAAAAGCCAGCCACATGGAAACATAAAAAATGCTACTATATGGTATGCAAGGAAAGCTACCAGTAGATCCAACTGGAGGGGAAAACAGCAGCACCGATATTTTTATTGAACATTTTTCTATTCTCAACTTGTCTATCCATTAATATTTAAATTTTTCCCAGATATGTTTCAATTTTAATGAAATTGTGCCAGATTAAACTATTTTCAAGTCCTGCGTTCTGATTCCCACCAGCTCACACGCATGCTCACTCCAGAAGGATACTGATGTGTCTATCTGTATTCACCAGGCCAACAGTCTACCTGTCAAACACATAGATTCTGCAGACTCTGCTCCAAGCCTTGCCATTTGTCTGCTGAGTGCTCTGTCAAGTCAGGCACCCAATGATAATTTCATTCTGAAGAAAATTTAGCTTGTTGTAAGAGTTCTAATTAAAAAACATTAAGCTTCCAAATCTCTCATAAAGTGGACGCCAGTCCTCCCTCCCCCAGCACAGGCCTCTGGTACATCTATTTGTTTTCAAGCTGGAAGCCTGAACCACACAAGGTTGTTCCTTATTCTTTAACTCTTTCCCAGAGCAGGATATTCTGCAAGTCCTGACAGCCAGCCCGCAGCAAGAAAGATCATTCTGAAAAAACACCCCTCCTCCCTGAAATTCTAGACCTTGAGAACACTTTCTTTTGGAGCACTAGAGAAACAGATTTGGGACTATCATGCCTCATGTTTCTGTCTCAGCATGCCAGGTCTTCTGCTCTTAGTGCTGTGATGCAGCAGCACAGGCAGGGCTGCTCTGTAAAAGCAGCCAAGCTAGGAGCCCAGAGCAACCCCAGCAAAGGCTAGGGTACAGTCCAACAGCACATGGACACCATGGGTAGAACAGGTCTATCCAGGCACTCCAGTACAGATCAGCTAGAGACAAGACTAGCAGTAAGATTACAGCATGAATCAGAAGGGTTCATCCAATAGATAAGGCTAACAACCAAGTACCTGCAATACAAGTCCAAAGTCCAGCAAGGGAAGCAGGGGTGGACAAGCAGACAAATAGATCCAGCATAGCTCAGAAAGAGACTAATGTTCAGGTCTGAGCTTAAATGGAGTCCCAGGCCCCAGTGGGCAGAGGGTGTGTGGGCAGGGCTCCCAGGTGGGGCTACTCAGGGCTGTTAATACCTATTAGTGCACTCAGGGCATGTCGAGTGCTATGGTCAGTGTTGTAGTTAAGAAAAGCAAGGGCTGAAACACCTCAACACATTCAGTAGTTTACAATCTCTAGAGAAGGGTGTGAGCTTCTATACATAATTCCCATTTGTTGTTTTTTTCCCATATTCATTTGGGGCTTTGTGGCTAATATTGCTTATTTAAAGGATTTACTCTTCCTCTCTTTCTTTAGTTGTATTTTAACTTATATTGGCTTCATTTGTTTGAAGCCATATCCTTCCTTTCTCTGTTCTTTTTTGTTTGTCTCCTTTGTTCATATTTTATGTTTGTTGAAATGTAAACTTCTGGGGACTGAAATGTTGAACAAGTTCCTCAACTCTAGTTGAACTCATTAATGTTGGGAACAAGAATTAACAGAGCATAAAGGATGTAAAACTTTTGTTCTTCACTCCTGGAGGTTTTTCCATCATATGTGCTTAGAACTCCACTTCCAAGAACCATTTCTAAGTCTTAAGGATGCCTTTAGCCCTTTGAGAGCCTCTGAACTGGGAGGACCCAGAAAGCACTCAAGACCCCTTTCCCTTAGGCAGTGAGATCTATTTTGCACCTTACAAGCACGTCACAGACTTTCAACAAAGGTCTCTGAGGCTGAGAGTGTGCAGACTGTACACAGTTGCAGTGTTCTATTAAGAATAATGTCCAGCAATACTGAAAATAATGCCTTGTTTTAATGTCCACATATAAATCATATAAATACAAGCTGCTACTGTAACTTCAGGCAGTAACAACTGAAGGGTGCAGTAAATAAAGGTATATTACTGTTTTGCATTTGTAAAAGATCTTTTTTATCTAGAGCCACAGAACACCTTGTAAGCATTATCTAGTTAAAGCTCATCACATTCTTGTGAAGCAAAGTAGGAAGACTTTCATCAATTTCTACACAGTTTATCTCAGGTGAAGTGCAGGTGGTGACTAGCACAGCAACACAACAAAGCACTGTGGCACAGATGGTGAAGCAAGGTGCATAAACAGTTGAACCTTGGAGCATGGTAGGGTGCTGTTTCAAGAGTGTTGCTGGGACACCCCTCCTCAGAGTGCCATGCGAGCTTTCTCATCAGAAAGTATGATTGTGTCTTGGATCACTTCTGGCATAAATAATCATCATAATCTCAATTGTGTTTTTGGCTTCTTTTCCCTACTTAAGACCAAAAAATGTAAAGCAATCAGAAAACTCTGTGTGAGAGAATATCATTGAGCTTATGGGTCTCAGGTAACAGTGGACTTAAGATGCACTGAGCATGCAGAGCAGTGCAGATGCGTTGTGAGAATCAAACACAGTTATGCTGAAGATCTTCTGCATTTCCCTGGTTATAACAAGAAATTGCATCCAGCAACACAGTTACATATGTATACACAGTTAATACACATCATCTTGGAGTAATGGTGGTATAGCACTGAGGTACTCTGCACCACCAATGTTATTGCTGTACCCTCCTAGGTGAGCAGATGCACATGTAGATAGTCATGAACTAGCTCCACTCCCATGCTGACCTAGCATTGCATGAAATTTTATTGTCCCAAAGTTCCTCAGAGATTCAAAAGCTGACCCTCTCAGCCTCTAGGAAGCACATTCAGGCAGGATATATAAGCTTAGACACAGTCCCCTGCTAATGTGCTCTAAATGTTAGACAACAGTGCACAAAGTGTTGTCATGATTTGGACAGGTATACAAATACTAGGAAATCCAACCTTAATTAAGTTGTTAAACATTAAAGATGCAAGATTTGACTGCTTACATAAAATAAGTTATGCTGGTTGGATAAGTATGCTTATCATGGCATTTTTACATCTCTTCATTAATTCAATGAATAGTTTCTAAACTAGTAACATATTTTCACATATCTTCACTAAAAACTAAGATACATAGCAAAGCACTCTGAGCTTTCTAAGTGAGAAGTTGACCAAAATTTATAAGTATACATTCAGTAATTCATTCAGGCAGTGCTAAATGGACCCCTTTATATGGACTTTTCAAAAGCATTTAGGACATGGGGCAAGTTCATTAATGTGGTATAGCAGATTGGGAGCAATATCTCTTTTCATGCGGAGATTTGCCCTAGAGCAAGAAGAATGATCAGCTTCATCACTGCTGGATTTATTGAAAGATTTTTCTGATGTTACAAGATAGGACTAAAATCCCTAAAGAACAGGTATTTTCTTGGTCCTCTTTGTGGTGTAGAGGCTGCTCTTGGGCGAATTTCCAAGTAATTAAACTATAATTCTAGTTGGAAAGCACTCACACAAACTTAATGAAATATAATACTGAAACAGTTCAATAATTATTTATGCATAAAGCACAGAAGATATTGTAATGATGAATGAATGAGAATAAAATGTAGGTATTTTTTTTGAAGAAGGACTTCCTTTATTAGTAGCAGGTCCAGAGGAAGGCCACAAAAATTATCTGAGGGCTGGAGCACTTCTCGTCTGAAGACAACAGAGCCTGGAGAAGAGCAGGCTCCAGGAAGACTTTCTTTCAGAAGGGAGGCTATGAAAAAGATGGAGAGAGACTTTTTTACCAGGGTCTCTAGTGACAAGACAAGGGGCAACAGTTTTAAAATGAAAGAAGGTAGATTTACATTGTATGCAAGAAATAAATATTTTACAGTGGGAGTGGCAAAACACTGGAACAGGTTGCTCAGAGAACTTGGGGATACCTCCTCAGTGGAGGTGTTCAAAGCCAGGTTGGATGGGGCTTTGAACAACCCTAACAAGTGACAAATGTCCCTGCCCACAGTAGGGGGCTGGAACTCAATGTTCTTTAAGGGTTTTTCCAACCTAAACCATTATATGGTTCTATTATTTTGATATATATTAAAGAGAACAGATTTTATATTGTGGTCATGCTTGTTTATATATATTTTGGCAACTATAAAAACATTTAATTCATCCCTTCAACTTGTATTTGTTTAAATTAATGGAACAATTTATTCACAGGTATTATTATTTTTATATTATAAACATATGTTAAAGGTGCACAAATTGTAAGCTCCTCCCCTGAAGTTATTCAATACTTCAAAAATGGATGTATTAATTTTGAAATGCATGTCTGGGACTTACACAGTTTACATTTGAGTGATATAAGTTCCTAGAAAGTACAAGCAGGATAGATCACATTATTTTTCATATAGCAAAATGTAGCCTGCCAAATTTAAATTGCAACAAACAATTGTCTTTTGGCTAAGACATAGTTATTGTTTTATGTTCAGCTACTGAGTTTGAACTGTTCAAAGAGCTTTAGCAAGTCAATGAAAAAGCAGGATATAAAGAAATTTTCACCAGTTTTCATGATTGCATTTTGAAGCAAACCCATGCTAGAATAAAAAAAAATAAAATTAGTATTTTATTCCATTTTACTTGACAAAATACTAGAAAAATAAGTGGTATCCTAGCAACTAGACATCAGAAGTTTTCAGTACAAACACCCCGCCCCTTCACTGTCTCAAATAATAAAAAGAGAATAATAAAACTCCAAACTTGCAATCAAATCCTAACAGAAAACCTGAAAATACAACAACAATACGTGGTAGATTTGAGCTGATTTTTTTTCCTGGCAGAAATATATGTTTAGACAGCTTCCAAAATACAGCTCTATGAATGAAAGGGCAAGACAGTGTGGTTTGTGTTCTTGTTCAATTAGGTCTGTAGCTGTAGATATGTAAAACCTTACTGCATCAAGTTTCTTTTGATGACTTTTATTTCATATCTAACAACCATCTTTTTCTGGACTTCTTCCTTCTCCATAACGCAGGCTGTCACAAGCCCTGGTTGGGGTTCCTGTCCTCCATCTGCTCCACCCCAAATCAATGTGAACTGTCGTTAATATGTGAGGATACTTGAGAACACAGCTGCCTGAAGCATCTGAAGAAAGTTCCAGAAAGGGACCACATGGCACAAACCAATGAGCTACAGAGCTATTTTTTAAAGCCAGCTGTACCATAAAATGCATTCATTTGCTGTCTCCTTTCTTCCATGGTAAAGCACTTACTGATCCCACCAAATGAAACACTATCTCTACTTTATCATACTCTATCGATGCCTGTTTCTAGAAAAACACCAAAATCACTGTTCATTCTGCATGTCCAACAAAGACTTTTCTTTGATATAGTATGATATGCACTCATACCACTATTGTTTTGGGTACTTCCTGTCTTGGTTTTATTTTGTTGCCATAAACCAGAGAACAATAAAGTGATTTGGATTAAGAGGTTGACACCAGGACATATTTCATCAGAGCAGTAATTGATGGTACCAGAGCTCACGAGGAAATCATGGATGTCATATCGCTTCCTCTCTTTGGTTTCAGCATGGGTGAAGGCCTAAATGTGCTGACCATCCTTTCCTGTAAATGTCGTGCTGAAATGTGTGCACTATTTCCAGTAAATTCAAAACTCCTCATTGACCCACTGTATAGAACAGAATAGCACAAAGGAAGTTAACTGTAAATATATTGGTGCCACTGCATGAAAAAGCACACGATCAAGGGGGAGAGCAGACTACAGGAGGCAATTCAGGAAGGCAAAGACCCAACTCTGCAAAATTAAATGTGTGAGTACTGGTGTCAAGCAAAATCTTGCAAGTGACCATCAACAGGGAGGAAAGTTCATCTTCTAGGTAGGTTTCCAGTCCAAGCATCACAGTGATTTGCCAGTCAAACCTGTTCTGCTTTGGCCTTCTGCTTTATAAGCTGGGACTTAGGCAGAGATTAGTCAGGGAGATGGCTAACCAGTGCATCCAGAAACTGCTGTAGCTATAGCAGTGGCTATATCTGGTAGCTAACAGTTACTTGTAGATTATGTGCTTGTTCAGTCTGATTCAGAAGAGGGCCCCACTCTTCCAGGAGGGTATTGCAATCACCAGGTTATCAGGCTATTCCCATAATTCTACACAAAGCTGCTGCACTGTGATTTAGAAAAGTTTTACATTTAGGAGAAAGATAAATAAGCCTCATAAATTAAAATTAACAATCTAGACAAAATTGATAGGGAAAACTGAGAAGATCAAGAAAGTATGCATATTTGGCAGTGAGTAAAGCAAAAAATAAAATGTTTAATAGCACGTGTGGAAGAAAGGCTTATTTGGTACATTGCTGTTTTCTATCTGGAAAGAAAGATGAGATATTCCATTTTACAGGGAGAATGAACTTAAGAGTGGACCAGTAACTACACAGTATGTCAAAAAAATATATGCTATGTAGAGTTAAATATTTTTAAATTTCCATGCAGGACTCCCAAAAGATTTTCTGAATGGATTTCAACTGACTGATTGTTTTTATTTTCTGACTGAGACTTTTTAATAACTTGAGTCAACGTCAGAAAACTGGAGTACCACCAATATTCTTTTGTTGTTATTCAAAAGGTCATGCAAGATGAGTTGGGGAACAAAAGGGCAAATGGTCTGACATCAGTCCAGAGACATAACTGAAAAAGACAATATATTTAATTTTTTAAAAGGTATTATTCATACTATAACAAAACTATAGAATCACTCCTCCTATTGACCTGATGTGTCTTCCCAGAAGACCTCAATTTGAAGTCATTCCACATCCAAACTGTGCAATCAGTCTGCCTACCTCATCTTCAGGCAGCTGTAGTATTGTTTAGTTACCTCCTGCACCCATCAGTAATGAAAGAAAGTGTAAATAAATCCATCTATGAGTGTAGCTGCAAAGCTGCACACACAGATACACTAACCACATCACCACAGCTTCCCTCTGCTACCTAATCCCTTGCCTTCCTTAACTGTACAGATTAAAGCAATGTAAGTAGAGGTGCTTGGCAATCTGATTTAAGTATTTTTTTTTCTTGAGTTATGCGAACTACATCACAGCTTTTCAATCTCATGTTACAGTAATACTATATTGAAACATATTGCAAATTAAATTATTACTATTTATTTAGTTCAAAAAGTTCCATACTGGCAGAACACATAAGAGAAATGATACAGGCTGAAAACTTAATTCAATTGAAAATGAATATTTAACTAAGTTCATCATGTTCCTTATTCTGCTGACTTAAACAAATCGTATGGTTATCCTGTTATTCACTGAAATAAAGTGAAAGGCATGCTCTTAGAAAAAATAAAGTCCCAGTAGCACTAATATATGTGTCATCTCAAAAGCAACTATATTCAGCATTAGGAAGTGGTTAATGTTAGAGATGTGAAACTATCCCAAGGTCCAGGTCCATAATGTTTGCATAAATTTGTTATATACAACTTTGTCACAAGTTTGAAACTTGTGCTTCAGCTTTTGAGCTGAACTAGGTGTTTAAATGAATTTTTGAAAGCCTCTAGGCCTTCAGTTTGCCTTGAAATCAAAGAGACTTAGGGACATATCTAAATTTTGAGTGTATTTGGCCCTTAATCACATTTTTTAACACACAAAGGGGAAATTTATAAAAGCATTTAAATAAGTTAGAATCATAAATCCCATGACTATAAATCCAGAAGGGAACCAAAACATTTAGGTTTCTTGGCTTCTGGAATTTCTGATTACAAGAACAGATCTTGCTGTTGGAGTATAAGGTCATTGGTCCTTTATTTCAGTTTATGCCCTTTAACGGTAAGGATCTGGACCTTTTTTTTTTAATGTAAACAATAACTTAGTAAACCTGAATACTGTTACAATCACCAAACTATTATTCTTTATTTACTGTCCAAACCAACAGAAATAATATCAAAAAGTTACTTCATTGCAAACACACCTTAAAAAGTCATTCCAAGAGGTTTTTAATATCTTGTTAAAGTGATGATTTTTCAGCCACTATGCACACTTGAACCCTAGAAAATAGACAGAATTTCTTAATTTAAAATATAGTATAAGGAAACCAGATGAATACCTCTCTATTTCACAATGCTGTATCTGCAGATATATATATATGCTGGAGATATATATATATGCTGCTACCAGTGACAACTCTCCAAGTGGTGGTGACTTATGCTTAGTTCATGGTCCCTGTAGGAGCTATCCCACTGGCACCTGGCAGCCTCGTTGGATCAAAGCAACACCCAATTTGAAGTATCTACAAGAAAAGAGAACTTTAGAACAGCCCAATACCTATTCATTGTCGATCATTTGCTGTGGTTTACCATTCCCCAGGAGCTGGAGAAACACTTCAATTGCTTCATATTGCACCCCCTGGGATTTATGTCTATGTCTCACATCTGCCCCTGTCAGCAAGAACAGCAGACTCATAATTCCTACTTGCATCCCTCTATCCCCACTGTCTCCTTCCCTCTCTCCAGACAGCCCATTTAACAGTGCAGGGCTCCTTTGATCTCAGTATTCCCAGCTTGAATAAAACAGCTGTGTAACTCAGGACTTGAAGGGCTTTGCAACTGCATTACCCATGCTTCCAAGAACTCATTCACATTGGTTTCCTGCCTCTCTTCTGAAGGGGTCTTGTCAGAAAAGATCAATATGCAAGATAGAGTCACTTACAAGGTCATATACCACAGAAAAAAAGTCATGAAAATCGAAGACTGGAGAGTAGGGAGAACCAGTTGTTAAATATTCACCTTCTCTTTATACTAATGAGGCTTTCTGGCTCTGTTAACTTTCACTGAAAAAGAAGAATGTTATAAAAAAGCCTCTAAAACATCCAGCCAGTGCTGGATGCAAAATCTCTATTGCATACATGTATTTCACAAAGATATGTCTGTACACACGATGATAAAGATAGAAATATATTAAGAAAACAGGGTCTTCGGCACAGCTTTAGCTGAACCCTCACATGACCCACTTGAAGAACTCAGCAGGTGGCAGCCCTAAATGACTGACATCTATGATCATCTGTTTAAAATGTCTTTGGTAGGGAAAGATAAGAAAGAAAAGACTTGATTAATATAGTGTCCTACATTTGTTTGTTATTTGGAAGGAAAGTATCAGGAGTAAAGAGCTCTTTTAACCAATAGCTTGAAAATTTGTTTGCTACTTGGGGAAAATGTAAAATTAAGAAATATTTTAAAGAATACCACAGTTGCTGTCTATCACCAATGTGCTTTTTGTCCTTCAGACATAAGGATATTTTTTTTGTATGAATGGAGCTTAATCATAATGACATCATTAAGTTCTAGAATGTAGTACCTATGTAAAATTTTTTAACATGAATATCATTCAAATAGGCTCTTTATACATTGCTTTCAAGCCTAAATGAAGCAAAAGGGCACTTTTGATAAATATGATTGTCTGCTATATTGATTAATTTTTTACAAGAACCATTAGTTTACAATTCACTGAGAAGCCTCAAGAATACAGAGAATTGAGTTGAAATCTCTTCTGATTAAAATAACATTATGTAATTATAGCTTTTTTTCCCCAAAGGAAAGATAAACAGTTTCCCAAATGAATTCCTCCCCTTCTACCAGCACCGTGTACTAACTCCCATGGAGAATTAAACTCAGGTCCTTCAGAACAGATGGCACAGACCTTATCTGCTTTCCTATCACAGCATGGGGCAGTATAGGTTTGCCTGATAAAGCACTCACATTCTGAAAAAGGTTTCTCAGTGCTTCTCAGTATATCTAGATCCATCAAAAAATTGCTTTTTAAATTTAGTCTACAGGTTTAATTTTTAGTTTTACAAACTAATTTGCAGGTTAACCTATGCCATAACCTAAACCGGAGATGCTAAAGATGCTTTTTTCATTTTAGTGCTATTCCAGCTGTACTTTTGTCAAATCACAGACACATTTTACTCTGTCTTCAATTAAAAGTTAAATTTCAGCATTTATTTTTTATTACTTCAGTGTTCATTTTCTATCTATTTCACATCTTCTTTCCACATTTGTTCTTACATTGTAGCATAGCTTTGGCATTGCTTTGGCCTGTGCTTTAAAATTAGCTTACTGTGGTTTAGCAGATGAGTACACTTTGGTTCTGACACTGCACCAGTCCAAGAGCTACTTGTTGGCTGCACACCTACCCAATTTTTACAGCAAAACCCAATAAAATCTTTCCCCAAGCTACGAAAAATGTGCAGACATCAAAGTAAAAGCAGCTGTTACCCTGAAGCAGAGTCCTTTGCCTTTTCAGATAAGTGATCTTAAAGTGGTTAATACTTTGGTTCATAAATGTTTCAGCTTTTATTTGAATGAGGCAGTTTAAAAATTTTCACTGTTTTGGATATTATTGTGTGTTCCAAGGTCCTATTAAAATTGCTTTATACTTTTTAGAGGTTTTTAAAGTAAAAAAATTTAGGTTTAGGATGATTTTTAAATGAAAGGAAGAAAAATCCTGATGAAAATATTTTGAAGTAGTAGGGAATGAGAATCACTAACTGATGGTGGTAGTGATACGATGGCTGTTGTGGTGCTGGATGATACGTGTTGCTAGGCTCCCTACGGTTTCTTCTAAATGGATATGTATTTAACACAATCTTAGTTTTTCCTAGGATCCCTGCTAGAGCTCACAGAGAACTACAAAGACATATACTTTGCAGGAAAAAGACAAAATACATTATTAAAAAAAAGGAATTTCATTAAATTAATTTGAAATATTGACTCACTGATACTTCTAAAACCAATATTTTTGCTGTTTGATTT
The DNA here is from genome assembly GCA_025447955.1 of Psilopsiagon aurifrons. NCBI lineage: Eukaryota > Metazoa > Chordata > Aves > Psittaciformes > Psittacidae > Psilopsiagon > Psilopsiagon aurifrons. The sequence continues at coordinate 5,520 of JAOEHY010039686.1, read as the reverse complement.
ACAGCAACAACAGCAATAGGAGTTGAGGCTTACAAAGCTTGTTCTAATTAACTCACACATGTTCTTTCCCATAGTGGCAACTACAATGGGACCATTCAGCTGTTTACAAACGAACGAACAAAACTTGTAGGATATACACAAGTAGGTAAGAGGGACTGTAATATGTAATTTCCCCATATAAGCATTGCCTGTGCATCAAAGTAACTTTGTCATTAGCTGGAAAGAGATTAAGGTCCTGTTTACCTAGAGCAATATTCTTGTACTTCTCCTGACCTAAACAGCTGAGTCCCCTGCAGCTACCCTGACTCTCTACCAAATCACATCTGTGTCTTCATCCTATATTGCTGTTGTACTGATATATTCTTGCAGTCAGGAGCCCTGTCTTTATTACATATGATGGATTCCTCATGACTTTCTTATACAGTCAGTGAGATTTCACACTTCATTAGAGGGTAACACACACACATAAGTAAAAAAGTCTAAGCAAGTCGTATTAGTATCAATCCAAAGCTTGTCTCAGAAGACGTTTGTGGAAGACTTCTTTGTCAAAGTGTTCAGTGCTCATGCATGCCTCTAGAAACAGCAAAATATCTGTAGAGTTTATTAATATGGGATTGTCCCTGGTGTCTTCTGCATTGTAGCACAGAGATGCCCAAAATAAATTTAAATTAAATACCTTGAAACTAGTAAGTAGTTTAGCAAAATAACTTAGCCAGCTGTTGCTGTAATCTGCCTCTAGACGACTGCAGTGTTTCCACATAACCAAAACACCTTGACCAGATTGAGCCACGGCATTTGAAAAACAGTTCTCAAAGCCGCTGAGTAAATGAGGCTTTCAGTCCGTGTGTTCCATTATTGGTTTTGGGCAGATATTTTCCACTGGTTGGTGTCCGAGTTTAACCTGTGGTTAAAGTGAAAAAAAAAAAGGCAGAGAAAGCCAGAAGATGAGACGATATCAAAACCAGCAGCATGCCACTTCATTACTTTTCAAATACTTTTTAGATTATCTGTGATTATTTATAATGAATAGTTTAACTTGGAAAAAGAATTGGTATAGAGTGTTGCTACATTGTACATCCAGTGCAAGCATAGGCATTTTTAAAGAGCATAATTTTTACATCTTGTTATGTATATGAATGTCCTCTTTGGTCTTGAATTGATGTTTGGTCCACCCTAAATATTACAAGTACTTTCCTCTTTGTGAAGCTTCTATTGTGCTCTTCCACAATAGAAAGGAAATGAGGGAAGAAAGAGAAAGAAGGCTGGCCACAAGACGGACCACAGTGAGACTGGCCATGCTTTCAGTTGGGATGCTAATGCTTAGGGGTGGAAAATACTTTGGCAAGATTATTTCCCTTGTGTAGTTTCAGAATGGCAATGCATCAAAGTATATCTTGTACGTATTCCATGTATCTTGTATATGTATGTATCTATGCATATACACACACACATATATGTCTTCTGTATCTATTAGGTGGAGTGATATTGAGCAAAAAAGGAAATACTTCACAAGAACCAAACCCCTACATTCAAAAAATGTGGACATGTTTGGTAAGAGAACACAGGCAGCTCTTTAAAATGCCAAACCAATATTTCATAGTATTTCTTCATATTTAGCCATACGAACAGATTTTTTTGCCATTTTCAAATCCCAATTCTGTCTTTTCTATATTTTCCTATTCCCAGCAGAGAAAAGCCTTAAGACATACTTGCTTATCCCTCTAAATATTATTTTCCCACTTGTCTTAAATGTTAAGAAATTATCTGTAAAGATTCTGTATTACAGAGCAACAGGTCACATTAGAAAGCGGTGCAGAATTGAAGGCGAGAATGTCTCTTCAGGTCTCTCACAGCTACATTGATCCTCATCGAATTTTTCTTTATGATCAGAAATGTACCTAGCACAGGAAACCATCTGCATGTAATATGTACTTGTAGGTAATTGAAACTTGTCTACTCTTTCCTTCCTCTCTAAATGCAGCAAAGATTTTACCACAAAACCTGTTTAGTAAATACAACTATAAAAAATCTTGTAGCTCTGTAACATGAAGATCTTCACTGCCTTAACTAACGAGGGGGTATGCTAGGGCCTGAGGTGGCACAGCCTGACATTAGAGACCAGAGTCAGACAGGGGAAAGCACAGAGGGCAGGAAATTTACTTTTTACAACCCATTGTTATCCCCACCGGTTTCTCAAAGGCAGAATAAGCAAAGGAACTACTTCAGAGTCAGAACTGGTGGCATGGTGTAAATAAAATTATTTCACTGGAAACTGAAAAGCTTTTCTCTGAACATGTTTGTGAATTACAAGGAAGAAAAAGGAATTGCCTTCAGCTCGAGTGCCTTCAACTCTTAAACAGTTGCACAGCTGACGCCATGCTGTGCTCAAGGGAAAAATGGACGAGACAGAAGGCTCTCTAGCAACTGCATCTGCAATAGAGGCTTTGAAGAATCAACATGGTTATAAGAAACAAAAACTATTTTAACAAGAAATTTTACTTGTGGGTATAATAAAGAACAGCAACAAATGAAAGTGAGGCTTATTTTTATTTTATATTCTTAAAAAGTCATTCTACAGGTCTACAGAACTGGAGGATACTAGTACCGTGTGTGCAAAAGTGTCTAGAATATAACTAAAACTGGTGTGTTGTTGCTGTACAAATTGTGATCCTATGCTTATGACTGTGTGAGGCTTCTAGTAATTTTAAAAGGCATTCTATCAGAAGCATTTCTTCTTCTTATCCACAGATTTTACAAGTTTATCATCATTTGCCTATTCAGTTTGAGAACTTGTAAATAAGAGAAAACTGCTTTTAATCAGTAACATAACCAAACATCACTGTCATTTTGATTACTTCAAGTTCAATAAATGCAGTATTTCCATATTTACACTGCTTATTAAAAGTACTTTTGTTTCAAGTGGGATTCCCTTTATCAACTTATACTACCAAAGTGCCACGAATTCAATAAAATCAGCTTTTATTAGATACTTTCTGTTAAGCTAAGAGCTTAACAGAATCTGCTCATCTATGAGGTATTTTTGGAAAATAAGAAGCTTCATTAGAGCCTGGGATAAGTGTCATACAGGAAGCTACTCCTTTTGTATGTCTGGTTTAGTTCCATTCATTTCATAGGGAATAAAGAAAATTTAGCAGGAGAGCAGTGGCTGAACAGAATAAATTAAACAATCTGCCTCTGTGATCGAATTATATTTTTAGAAATTACATCTTCAGCATTGTTTTCTGCAGCAGTAACAGACTTGGCTAAAAAAGGGAGAAGGATATAAGCTGATCACCTTAGGCACCACCAGTAGGCAGCCTAGCCAAGAAAAGAAGTGGGACTCTGGCTGTATTTTTTCAGAAGGACATTGGCAACCATGTGACATGGTCACTACCTTTCCTCCTCCTGCTCTTCTAAGAATGGCAGTGAGGAATCTTCTTTGAAGACTCAGTTCTACAGAAATCAAAGACAAAGCAAACGCTTGATTTCCTGTCTCTGCCTTACTTTGTTTTCATGTGTAACTCTGTGCTTATTCTCTGAGTATCTGAGAATACCTGGGAATGTTAAGCTATAGTCTTTTATTTTCCCATCCTAGTATCTTTTACTGTCAAGTGAGGGTGAAATCTCAGCTCCAGTTAAGTTTTAATAGTGAACAGAATATCGTGTGTCCACAACAAAGATCATATTTTGCCCAGTTATGCTCATGGATACCTCCTGCACCAGGTATTACAGAACTCCTAGTAGATCAGCACCCCTTAACCAAGTGTATACCTCTGTCAATTTTTCTCACTGTTTGCATTTCTCCCCGAAAATGAGAAGTTGTTTTGTTTGGTTTTTTTTTAAATTTCTGAAGAAGAGAATCACTCTGCCACAGGCACTGCTCTCAAACCTGATGCAACTTTTGGGCTGCGTGGTCATTTTGGACGACATGATGAATATTTGGTCACCTGTCTGCATTATCTGTAATCAAAAATTTGTTCAAATGCTCATATCTTAGGCCAAGCCTAAGAGTTTGTCTAAACATAAGTGAGATTTACTTATGTTTTTGCAATTGTTTATGGTATAAGCTTTAGCTTTTACTGACCAAAAGCAATTTAGAGTAAAATTTGTCCCCTTATCTGAACTACCTTATAATTGTCTTCATAAAGACTCCAAATTATTATTTTAACTGTGTTGGTCTAGGATGCAGCTGCTGACCATCTTGTACCAGGGCTTTTTTCTGTAGTATGGCAACAGAAATTAATGTGTGACTCTCTTTTTGGGTTCCTAGTGAAGTTTGCAAGCTGAACATGTTAAAAATTTATGTATTCCTTTCTTCAGCTCTTGACAGCTGAAAGGTATATGTGATTATCACACCATAGCTGATGACTCATAGCAGGGCTTTTCTTCTCTTCTTGAAGAAAGGTACAGCCTTGAAGCAATAGCTTCCTTTACAGGGTCAGTCTAAGAAGGAGTAGCCTACAAGAGGAAGATTTTCTATTCCTATTACTAGCCCCTCAGTCTGCAAACCTTGATGTTACAAACATTTGTGTGTGCTTCTCTGCACTTTGCAATAAATTTATCGAGTTTAAAAAAAAGAAATTAATTTAAACTGGGAGGTAGGTAATGTTATATTAACAGCTATTGGTTCAATAGGCCGCCTCTTCAGAGGATAAACTGAATAGACAGAATCCCTTCAAAATGTATTACTCCCTGAAAGTATTGTTTTCTGTGTATGCAGCATATTGTAATCAAATCAAGCCACTTCAGTGTTTATTGGATTAGCTATAATGATACAACTAGCAAAATGCAACCATCATACATTAGCAGTTCACACCCAGTATTAGTTATCTCAAAAAGATGTCTGGAAAGTCTGCATGAAGGAAAACAAACATCTCTAATACAAGTTTTGGCAACAAATTTAATATGAAAATGCATTTTAAATTGCATTTCAAATGATGGGAATTCCTGCTGACAAAGACACACATTGCACAGAGAAGCACGTATTCCGTCTGCCTGGGCAACATGGGGACCCTTTATGCTGAGTAAAGTGGAATGTCTGGTTCCAGCTCCTTTCACTGGTCAGGCTATGCATCAACTTTGATGAAAAAAACCAGACCAATCCTATTTATTTTGTTTTATTTAAGAAAAAGAAATGAAAGTTGGTCTGTGTGGCTCCCATCATGCATGAATTTCCTACATAAAAGCTCCTTCTATTGTGAGAGTGAGCCCTTGAGGATCAAGTTCAATACTGGTTTTGGCATTTACTGAGAGTACAGAGCTTTTTACAGTGACACATAGAATCATAGAATAGCCAGGGTTGGAAAGGACCTTCAGATCATCCAGTTCCAACCCCCCTGAATGGGCAGGGACACCTCACACTAAACCATATCATCCAAGGCTCTGTCCAACCTGGCCTTGAGCACCGCCAGGGATGGAGCATTCACAACTTGCCTGGGCAACACATTCCAGTGCCTCACCACCCTTACAGTAAAGAATTTCTTCCTTGTATCCAATCTAAACTTCCCCTGTTTAAGTTTG
>JAOEHY010039684.1:0-12399 GCA_025447955.1 Psilopsiagon aurifrons | reverse complement strand
GCGGAGCCCCAGCTCGGGGAGGGCTCGGCCCTTTGTTGGGGGAAGCAGCCCGGCACAGCCGCGTCTGCCCCTGGCTGGGGGTCCCGCCGGCTGCGTCCGCTCTGCACGGCCGGGAGGCGGGGGGCGGCTCTGGGGGTCCCGCTCGGCTCGGGTGAGCTGCGGCGCGCAGGGGGGCTCCGCGGGCGGCAGAGCCGGGGTACCGGCAGCGCTCAGAAAGCGGGGGAACGTCTGCAGACATCTCCGGTAATAACAACTTTGCGGGAATCAAAACGATGCGGAGGGAGCGCGCGCCTGCCGCTTCCCATACCCCCCGAGTACTTCTTCAATAGGAAACCCTTTGTCATAAATCAACAGTGTTTTTCCCCTCTGCTGCTCCTACTCGGACGGCAACCTCGCACGCTGAACTTGCACGGGCTTGTCCGGGAGCCAGAAGGTGTTGCTACAGCGGGGCATGCTAGGGGCAGATTAGGAAAGGGAACTGATACTTCCCTAAATAGGGTTCCGCCACTTGGTAGGTCTGGCTGGGGAGTCGTGCCTTGTTCGGGTACATAGATAATGAGAACAAAAGGGGAGGACAAGGCAGAGCAAAACCGGGTGGGTGAAGTTTCTGGATGCACAAAAGCCTCCGGTTTAGGACCTACAAGGATGTTGATTTGAGGTGATCTTTGTGCAGACTGGAGTTTTATAAATACAGTAGTGCTGTCCTGCCTGCATCACAGGAAACATTCTGTGTGTAAGCAACAACATTTGAGTCAACACAGACACACAAAGCTGTGGCTGTGCCCAGAGCAGGACCAGACCCCCACTGGGGACACCTACGCCCGGCTGATGCAGCAAATCTCATGGAGCACGGGCTCGAACAGCAGCATTTTATCCCCAGTAGAAGTGCCAGCAAAGAGTGACATTTAACCTGACAGCATTACCAGTGCTCCTGAGCAAGCAGAGGAGCTGGGAGAAGCGCTAAAACAAAGGAAAATGAGTCACTGGTGCACTGTACACCAGGCTGATGGATGAGATGCAGGCTGTAAACTAGGATGTGTACAGTGTGTGTATGTGTACTCCCAAGCGCTATCCGTGGAAGTGCTCAAGGCCAGATTGGACAGGGACCTTAAAGCTCCTCCAGCTCCAATCCCTGCCATGGGCAGGGACACCTTCCACTGGAGCAGGGTGCTCCAAGCCCTGTGTCCAACCTGGCCTTGAACACTGCCAGGGATGGGGCAGCCACAGCTTCTTTGGGCACCCTGTGCCAGCGCCTCAGCAGCCTCACAGGGAAGAGCCCCTGCCTAAGAGCTCATCTCAGTCTCCCCTCTGGCAGTTAAAGCCATTCCCCGTGTCTTTTCACTTCATACCCTTGCTCTAATGCAGTAATGAGTTTTTTCAAACTGTAAGAATGCAACAATTTTTGTTACACCAATAAACCAAGACCTCAGCCTGGCAAAAATTTAAGTATATGCTTGGCTTGAAAAAGTGGGAAGGAGCCACTGTCACCTTCACCACTCGTGACAGCTGTGTGCAGCCTACATCTTCATACGTTTGGTTTTTACAGGCCACATTCTTTCCCTCTTCCACCCCCCAATTTTTATTACTGCAACTTGAAAACTTCCTATAACAACAGGTTCTCAGGGTATCAGTGTGCAGCCTGGGCGCTGCTGTGAGTGCAGGCATGCCAGGATAGCCTGGAGGAGGACACCGGGGAGACCCTCTGCTTTACAGCAGAACATTAACCTTCAGTAGGAACTGAAGTGAGCTGCAGGTTGCATGTAGTGAAGGTAGGAGGACTGTATTAATTAAAACAAGCATAAAGGATAGCCTGCACAATAATGGCTTTTAAAAATCGATCCTGTCATGATAGCCTGGAATTAAAATAGATTAATGTTTCTTTAAAGACCAGCAAGCAGTGCGGGAGACAGCTGGGACCATCTGCATTGAATGGCGAGTGAGAAGTGAGCCTCCTGACCCTGCTTCTTTACCACTTTCTCCATTACTGGGCAGGTCATGCCTCCAGACATTAAATGCACCATAACCAAGACTCATGCTAGAGGAATGATGAGAAGGACTTGGCCAGATTGAGACAATGAGCCATCTTTGTGCAGCAGAATGGGAATCCAGTTCCAGGGCATCACTGAATTCAGAAACAGTGGTTTGTTTGCATTATGGCCAAGGAGCAGCTCTTCTTGGGGGGTACAAGTGCTGAGCACCCGAGGGGTGTCATGCAGGGAAGCTCTGCAGAAGCACCCTGTTTGAGGAACCAGCTTTGCTGAGGGTGGACAGTGTAAGGCGTGGAAGCTGGAGGCAGTAGTTTAGTTGGTCTTGATGTAAACCAGCCTCTGACTGGTTTTGAGGAGGGGATTTTCTCACTGAAGAGTGGGTGTTGGTACAGCTCCCGGTTCCCAAGGGAAGGTTATCTTCAGGTGGAGCTCTGTGCCCCACTAGGGTGGGATTCAAGGATTCCAGCTCTGGTTTTTCTTTCTGCTTTGTGTATTAAACCCACATTTACATTACTGTGCTTATGCTCCTGGTATGCCCTGACATTCTTACGCTGGTCTTTGCCTTACCTCTGGGAAAGCTTTTCAGTGAGTCCCAAGGATGAATCTGACCCTTTTTATTCAATGAGATCTCCCCTGTTCCAGTTGCATGTTTTCCATTGTAAGCTGATAGCTTCTGGCATGTGTGGTGTCCCTGCGATTGGAATTCATTCAGAAGCTTCCACATGCAAATGCTTCACAGCCAGGAGAGCCTCAGCTGACACAGCCATTCATCCCAGGGGGATGTGGGCTTGGGGGCAGCGCTGCAGTCAGATCGATTGCTGAAGCCGGGGTCCTCATCCCAGTGCCAACATCAGCCTGTGGAGCAGTTTTGGACAAGCCATGCCAGTCCCTGTATGTAGAAAACACATAAGACCTTGTTCACCTCCTCTGGAAACCACTGGAGATTTATGGACATAGCGTGGTTTGTGAGAATATGCAGTGCTGCTTTGTAGCTGTGGTGTGCTTCTTCACTCCTGTCATCTGTCCTTCACATAGCAGTTGTAAAATGTGCCACAGAGCTTGTGAATCTTCCACTGATGCAATTAATTCCAATGCCAAAAGTCCTCTTGACTTTACTCTCTGGATTCAGTCTGGAAACATCCTTCTGAGGCACAGAAGTATTGCGTCTGCTTTCTGAGTTACAGAATGTTATCTCAGCTGAAAGATCAGATTTAACAAGAATTGTCTTGCTCGGGGATTAGCAGAGAGGAATTTCATTTCCATGTCTCATGCTGCAGATGGCATTACCTCCATAAACGTTCTGACTCGGGGATAGTTTGCATTTATACATAGCAACATCACCATGTATACCATGGGATTGGGGTTTTGAGGCTCTTCTGCAACAGGAATAAATCATTGTTATCTAGGTAGGGACTGGTGAGTTCATGGGCAGATTTATCCTGCCCATGGGGTTTGTATGGCTGCAGTAGGCAAGGGGTCACAGTCAAGTTAACTGTAACTGTGACTGTAGTTTCTATGTTTTGGTCTTGAGGAATCCAGGATATTCCTGGGTTTTCTGTTGCTTTTTCTAGGAGGGAAGCCATTAAAGTAGGTATTAAAAACCAATTTCACAGCTCTGTCTGGAGCTTCTGAACGTTCTGCCTGCCCATTCATCATAAATGCATCAAATTATTGAGTTTGATAGAGTCTGACTCCCTTCTTACACTCAGTTATGTCCTGGTAGCCAATGTTTCTTACTATGAATATCTCGCAGGAATAGAACATTTGGTCTGAGTGAAAAATACAGCAATTATTTTTACTCTTTGTCTCACACTGGGTCCTATTCTGGTAACTGTGTCATGCTCAAAAAGGAGTCTGCTGTGTTTTCATCACTGCTATTTCTAAAGGGGCAGCTCTTGTAATTTGCAGCGTGCATGAGTGACAGCCTCCAGGTCTAACATCGCTGCTCACAACTCCAGCCAGTGGAAACACCCAGCTCCATTTGTGTCCCTGCTGATAAAGTGGTCCCTTTAAGAGTGGCTTCACCCATCCCTTCGTACAAACTTGGGTGTTATCTCAGCATCTCATTCCTTGGTTGTGCCTTAAGGGAAGGTGCAAAGGAGTAACTTTTCAGCAGATGTCCCGTCACATATAACCTGGGGAGAAAAAAAGCAGTCGTGGGCTTTGTCTACTTGTTTATTTCCAGAGAAGACTCCTAAAGATGATGGTGGATTTTTTTAGCCTCCCAGTTGCACATATTCAGGAATGTTAAAAAGCAGATCCCCAAGGAAGCAGACTGCTGGGCTGAAAGCCAACACGTTTAAACATCATCCTCAATGGTCAGTCTGTGCGTCAAGGCTTGTAGTCTCTCTTATCCTTGGGTTGTGAGTGAAAGTCTGAAAGTTGGACTTCTTTTTAGTCCATTTCTTTCCTGGTTGTAGAGAATTGATTTTCTAATTTGCCTTTAAATGTAGCAAATGTGTTTGGGAAGCGCAGAACAGTATCATTGCAAAGGAAAGGAAGGCAACTGGGTAAAGAGGATGGTTAATTGAGCAATGGGAACCATGGCTTTCACGGTTAACATCTGTTTAAGACCTCTTTAAACTACTGAGAGAAAAGAAGACTCTTTGGTAAAGTGTCATCATCCTTCCTCCTTCAGCTAAATTACGAGCTCACATTCATCATCCTCATTTACACCTAAAATACTCTGGGAGGACAAGAAGTAAAAATGGGACTTGAAATTCCTGTGATAAAATGCAAAGACAAAAAGAAGATTGCAGACCTTTGGCCTCCATCAGGGGACAGAAGAGAAAGGGGCAACATGAAGCAGGACAGCCGCTCTCTGAGCCTTGCAGCATGCTCTGCGGAGTTATGCCCAGCCCCAATTGCGGGCTTGTTGAAGATTAATCTAGCGAGTGACCCAAAGGAAAGCACGGAAACAATACAATCAGCTCAGCAGTCCTAAAATAATTTTGCTCTCTCTTATGTCATCCTCTTTAAATACCAATTGTTTGTTGCTGGTTCTGGTGCCTCTCAGCTCTATTATTAAGTACTGCTATTTGCCATTTGTTCTTTCCTGTCCTCTTAGTAATAACTTCCTCTCTTTGCTTGTCTTTTACCTAAGAGCTGGACATCTGTCTTCCTCCTCATTACGACAAATGCACTCAGAGCTCTTCTTTTCAGTTCTCTGTGCTCAGCTGAAAGCCGTGGTGCATTAGTTGGGTTTTTCCTTTTCCCCTTCAGCATCCCAAAGCTGCTGCAGCCCTGGGCGGGCCAGATGTGCGGATGGGCTGGGAGTGCAGGCAGCAGTGGCTCAAGGGGGTTGATGGGAACTGAATCCTGAGAACTCTCTGAAGGTGGATGCTAATGGGAAAACATTAGTTCCCCAGGTGGGTTAGAAAAGTTACTTATTTACTTGGGAAGTGACAAGTAAAATGTCCCTTATTTGCACATCTCAGGTATTTGGGGTTGCATTTGATAAAATGCCATAGTCTGGTAGAGGCTATTCCTTGGGGCAAGTTGTCCTCCTGCTGTGTTAATCAGTGCTGGAAGATCACTGATGTATAAACTCTGTAAACCAATTGTGGTTGTAGTCTGGGAATAAGTACATTGAGGCAGTCATTGAAAAGGTTTGGCTTGCAAAGCAAGCGATGCCTTTGCTACTCAGAATGAAGATTTCCGATGTAAAAAGCCTCTGTATCTGAACTCCGACAGTTTTGCAAGATGCTTCCTGCTTGATTTCCCCTCTCATGTTGAATATTCCTTGATGATCATTTGAAAGCGCTCAAAAAGCGTTTGAAGTTTACACTCTATTTTCAATGTCTGGGGTGACTCTCATTTAAGCAAGCTCTGCTTTGGAGAGGCATTTAGCCAGAGCTGCCTTGTTCGTGCCTTCGCAGAAGGACTGATCTGGAGGTAATGCCTTATTGCTGGAGAAAGGAACATTTAACATCACACACTGAATCCCAGCCACTAACGTGGAGCACGCACATCACAACTGGGCTTAGCCCTGTGTCTGCCTGTCTTGCTGTAAAAGGCACATGTCGGCTTGCTCAGAACTGGGCGAATGCTTTCTCCTGCCAATTTTTAGGGTCTGCAAGAGTTTCAGGAATAATGACAACGAGATTTCAATTTGAGGCATGTGATTTTTAACTGTTGTATGGAAATTTGAGCATCCGCAAGTTGTCATAGTTCTAACAGGGCTTTTCTTGGAAGCAGATGTGCCAAACAACCACTTGAAGCACAAAATACCTCAAATTAGACACCAGAGTCCCTGGAAACGCTGACATATTTGTGGAAAGCGGCCAGCAGATATAAGAGGGGAGGATGCTGCTGAGCAATATCTGTGCTAAACCAAAGGTTTTGCAGTGAACGCGGTTTCCCCTGTGCTCTGCTCTGCAGCTCCCCTGAATGTGGGGCCCATTCAAAAGCAAGTTTGGGATTTGCAGCTCAAACACACACACGACAGCACATCTGATGGCCCGTGGTGGCCAGCTTACATAATGTCACTTGCATAACCCCAGCAAGTACAGTCAGGGTCTCTCTCTGTGCCAGATTAAGGCTCTCTGGGGTTTTATGCCACATTCACGCTCTGTTTGGAATTGCACTTCATCACAAATTCAAGCTCCAGCTTTCTTGTAGGGCAGGACAAGGGGGAATGGCTTTAATCTGCCAGAGGGGAGACTGAGATGAGCTCTTGGGCAGAGGCTCTTCCCTGTGAGGGTGCTGAGGCGCTGGCACAGGGTGCCCAGAGAAGCTGTGGCTGCCCCATCCCTGGCAGTGCTCAAGGCCGGGTTGGACACAGGGGCTTGGAGCAACTGCTCCAGTGGAAGATGTCCCTGCCCGTGGCAGGGGCTGGAACTGGGTGGGTTTAACCCGGTCTGGGATTCTATGAAATAGCTCCTTTGTCCAGAAATACAAGTGCTGGATTCTGAGCTTTTTGGGGCTCAAGTCTTTTCTTGTCAGGGGAACCTGGTTCTGCCTCTGAGAAAGAGCCACACTGACAATTAATTCTGCCTATGAGAAGCTAATGCTCAGTAGATCCTTGCTGGCTGAGGCATGCACTGTAATGCCACCACCCATCATGGGCCGTTAATTGAATCAAGGAGGTGAACAGTGGAGCCAGCAGCATATGCTGAGGGTTTGATGAGCCCAATCGTTACTGCAGGACCCTCGTCACTCACCACGACACAATTACAGCCCTGCGCCAGCTGGGGGATTTGGTGGGAAGCGGCCAATGAGGGGCCAAGCTGGCTCCAAATCCAGCTTTTTGCAAAGCCCCAGATAAACCAGACTTGCATTAAGAAGGCGAGAAAGGTTAGGACAAGAAGCATTACAGCCAATCTGGAGAGGTAAGGTGATAGTTTTGTCTGAGGCTTGTAGAGCATATGGCCCCAGGTTTTGAAGGGGTAACCCAAGAGCTGGGCTAGTCTGTAAGTGGGGCATTATTGGCATGTCTGCAGAAGTAGAGCTTTCTTTGCTGACGTTAAAAAATTAGATAGCTGGAGACATTTGATAGTGTAATGGGGAAGCTAAACACAGGTTTTCTGTGCCTTCATAGCTTGTGCGCTCATTCCGGGTGATAAATGAGTTTCTTGGGAGTGAAGCTCTGGAAAACAATTGTAACCTGGCGGCTGGTTTTTTTAGGTTCTGGGTTTTGAAAAGGAGGTTTGTGGTCAGAGACTGCTGAGGAGCTTTCCACATACAGAGCTAGGTTGCTACAGAGGGGTTTTTGATAGCTGCTCTTTTTCCCTGATCCACATACAGAAATGGAAACAGAGCAAGTGATTGAACTGACTTAGTTCAAATGAGGGAGATGTAAAGAAGTGTAATAATGTAAAGCTGAACATAAGGTGCGTTTTTCCTTTCTCACCTGAAGCTTGAGATCCATTGCTGTACAGCAATTGTGAAGAGCCTTTTAAACTCTTCATGGACAGCAGAGGCTGAAGCCTTTCCCAGACAGTGGTAATCTCTTTGGCAAACCACCTTATATGAGAGCGACATGGCTTCACCTCCAGCCCTGCTGTTCTTCCCTTCCTTCCCATTCCCTGCTGCCCCTCTCTGCTTAGAAAACAAGTGGCAGCTGTTGGAAAGTATAACCCATGTGTTTTACGATGCTGCTTTGGGAATATGATCCAGATCCTGCATGAGAGCGCACAAGCAACAGAGCAAAAGAGCAGTGAGTTTAGAAGCTCTGGAAAACAACTTGCTTATTTTAAGTCTGGTAAAGGAACTTAAATCTTTATAGCAAGGCTCCGGGATAAAGCAGAACTACTCGAGATCCGAGTGTGGAAATCAAAGAGATTGATAGTTTAATGTAAGTAATTCTAGGGTTTGTTGGTTGTTTTGTACAAGGTTAAGCTGATTGAAATGTCTTTGATTATCCTGCAGCGAGAGGTGCCTGTAATGAGGGCGTTGAGGTCTGAATCCATATTATATAGTAACAACGCGATTCTTGTTGGGGTTATTTCTCATTTACTTAAGCACTTTAGGTAAAGAAACAAGGCTTTCCCCATGGGAGGCACTTGTGTTGACTGTTCTGACTCCTGACTTCAGTTGGTTGCAGACACAAAGGAGAGTATGCTAAAACCATTCGTAGTTCTACACCTTGGCCTCTGCCAAGCAGTTAATGGAAACAAGCTATTTTTGTTGTCAGGTCGAAAATCCACTCCTGCCAGTTCCTCTTATTCCTAGAGGGAAACTCCTAGGAAAGTCTAAGAAAAATCAATTACTGTTCCATTAAATGGATATAGTTCAGGTACGATGCATCCAAAATGTAGTGGGTAGGAAGAGGCGATGTTTCAGCAAGCTGCTCAGCCCAGCTCTCCTGCCCTTGGGTCGGGATTTTCTTGCTCTCTTCCTAGCAACACTGACTCTATCCCTGCTTCTCTCCACAGCTATCCATGAAGGAGGTCGGAGACGGGCTGCACGAGCAGATGAACTGCATGATGGGTGCACTGCAGGAGCTGAAACTCCTCCAGGTCCAGACAGCTCTGGAGCAGCTGGACATCTCAGGGAGCCGAAGCCCTGGCTCTGGCACTGAGCAGCAGCAGTGTTGCCGAAGCAGCAGGGGTGTGCCCAGGACCCAGCAGGATGAGCAACCACATGGGGAGGAATCGGAGGACCCCAGCCCCTCGTCCCTCGCCTGTCCTGTGCCACAGTCAGTGGGTTTGTGCCGTCCCACTGCAGTCCCAGATGTCGGCCACCTTGGAGACACCCTGTCCTCCTTCAGGAGCCTCTGTGGTGAGGATGTTTATCACCCAAAAAGACCTTCCTCTGTGTTGAGCAGAGCACAGCACATCCGCCCAAGAACATGCGAGCCCAGTAGCCAGGGCACAGATGGGGGGTGGCCAGCATGCCAGGAGTGCCTGGGGTGCGATGATGGCCACGACTGGACATCCTCCCTAATGTCCCAGAGCAGGAATCGGCAGCCATTGGTCTTGGGGGATAACATCTTTGCAGACTTGGTCGGGAACTGGTTGGATCTGCCAGAGCTGGATAAAAAGGGGGAGAAGAGCGAAGTGTCCCTGTCCATGAGCAGATCCCAAGAGCTCTGCAAGAAGTTCTCCCTCACAGCCAACATCTTCAAGAAGTTCCTGAGGAGCGTTCGGCCAGACCGAGACAAGCTTCTCAAGGAGAAACCTTGCTGGTTGCCACCTGAAGACAAACAGCCTGAGATATCCAAGAGACCCAAAAAGATGAACAAACTCAAGGGGACATTTTACTTCCCACTGCATGGGAACATCCAGAGCCATCACAGCAAAGCAGAGAGGTGCCCAAAGGCAGAAAGCAATAGCGAGAAACCCAGAGTTGGCACTAAGAAAGCCCACGATACCATAACCTACACCCAGTCTGGGTTTGACATCAATACAGCTGTTTGGGTCTGAGCTTGTTGGTGTTCTCTGCTCTGCCAAGCAATCGATTCACACTGGAGAGGAGCTGGAGGCTGTACTCGACTTCTCAGGAGACCTCTGAGCTCTCGACATAGACTGAGATGAAAGGAGTCCTCTGCAAAGCACAGCGTGGGCTTCAGTCACCTGCAAGCGGCATTTTCCAGGGGACTGAGGGACTGATCCTGCACAAAGAACCAGAATCTTGAGCAGCTTTAGGGCGAGGGTGCCCCAGAAGACCCACTCCTGGAGCCTGGCTAATGAGCACCACTTCAGGCCCATCGCATCGTCTCCAAGATAGCTGCGGCACAGAATCCACGGTGTGCATGTGTGTGTATGTGTGCAAATCCTCTAGTTTTGTACAAAGATCTATTCCTGCTTGTGTGCACTTCCAGCGGGGTTAGAAGCCAGGCAACCTTGTACCTGAAGCACCTGTTAAATGGGAAGAAACCGGTTTGAATCTGTCAGACTTGAGTGATTGCTAACGGGGAGGGGTGGACCCCCGGTTTTGGTGCATTTCAATGTGGGGTTTGCCCCTTCCACTGCACCTCCCTCGCGCTCCCAGCATATCCCCTTCCTCTGCCAGTGAAACCAGTAGGACTCAAAGATCCTTTCATGGGAGCTGCTGGCTCCAAGCTCTCTGTGATTTTACCTCTCCCCCCTTGCCCTTCTCCCCACCGGTCGCACCAGATGCCATATTGCGAAAGTGTATTGTCAGCGTTGCACCAAGATATGAAATTGCAACAGATATTTGTATTTGTTGTTTCCTTCTGCTGTTGTGTACAAACATCCTCTTGACAGAACCTCATTCCTCGCTGTCCGGCTCTCCAAGAGTTACCAATAAAGCCACATGGCTCTCCAGCATGCTGCAGGGCATGGGGTGACCACAGTCCTGCTTTTCTCCAGCACAGAAGCCTCTATGTTTCACCATCACGAGCCCAAAGGGCCAGGCTGGCAGGGGATGGAGCAGTGAGCGTGCTGTTTGTGTCAGCCTGTTCCCAGTGGGAGCGGGGAGCTTGGGGAGCAGCCAGGAGAGTTTCCATTCAAGGAGAGGTTATAAATCACAGCAGGGAGAAGAGCGGCAGCCAGAGGTCCCTGCCAGGGTCCCAGCACTGCTCTGGAGGAGCCATGCACATCCCTGAGGGCCTTTGGGCAGCGCTTTAATACCCACTGCATGGTAATGCTTCAATATCACAGTGTGGGGAGCAACAGAGGGAGAAATGTTTGGGGGGGAAACTGAGGGAAGGGGCTCAGAGCTGCGCAGCCGTGGATGGGGACTCCAGAGGTCCTGCCGCGGTCCTCTCCTCACCATCCCTGCAGTTAAACATGAGCAAGGCAATTCCCTGACAGCTCCATGAGCCACAGCCCTTAGAGCACAGACAGTGCAGAGCCTATGGGCTGCAGCTCCCCCCTTCCATTAGCCATGAGTCTGAGCAGATGCTCTGTGTGCAGCAGTGTTATGTTGCACAAACCTGTTCCCCTCACTCCAAGCTTGGGAAGGGGCTTACGTGTGAGCAGTAGTAGTGGCCTTTTTAAACATGCAATCCTATTCCCATTGTAACTTCCCAAGGCAGAGGCCACTGGAGCACAGGCATGAAGGGAGGCTTTTTTTTTCCCTTGCAAATTAAATATAGGCATGAGACAAGCCCCATTTCTGCCCATACAAGGAGAGGAGTGGGTCAGCATCTGAAAGCCTCGCTCAGCACATTTCAGGAACCTGAGTTACAGGCTTTTGTTTCACCTCCTCACACGCTGTATGTCTAGTTGTTTTCCCCCTTCTTTTCTTTGCATGCTAAAAGGCTGTTTCTAAACCATTTTGTTTTCCTCCCCTTTTGTCAATAGCTTATCCTGTTTGTTATAAATACAACCCCCCAGCTCCTGCCAACCTTTCCATAGGGTCAGCAAAGAGGAAGAGCCATAGCACAAGAGCAACAGATTCCCTGCACCAATCCGAGTCCCCAGCGAGCACAGCAGCAGGGTGCTGTGGTCCTCCAGCACCCCCAGCCTGACTACCTACCTGGCACTGAAGACTGAGCCCCATAGAGAAAGGAACACCAGGGTGTCTGGAGAAAGGTTATAACTCACATCAGGGACTTTTTAAGCTGATCAGAGAGCATTGCCCTCAGCTGTGATGGGAGGGGGGAACAAGCAAGAGCCCAGGCTGAGCACAGTGGGGCATGGCTATGGCTCACAGCAACGCTTGTGCTGAGAGATGGAGGGTACATTTGTGCAGCTGGTTACCTCCCCAAGGCCACCTATTATCCCGCAAACAGGAAGCGTTTGTGCAAGATATGGAGACCTGGAGCCTAAAATGCACGTTGAGAATCTATTCTGTGGGAAAAGCAGTTCTCAGGGGTTGCTCCCTGATTCCTCCTGGATGATACCTCATCCAGCCCCTATCACTTTGCAGAGGCCATGAAACCCAGGCCTTTATCAACATAGAATAAGCTGGGTTTGTGTTATGAGGGACCTCAGAGCTCCTCCAGCTCCAACCCCTGCCACGGGCAGGGACCCCTTCCACTGGAGCAGGGTGCTCCAAGCCC
>JAOEHY010039683.1:0-15546 GCA_025447955.1 Psilopsiagon aurifrons | reverse complement strand
CTGTTCTCAGGCCACAAGTCAAAAACACAGTGCTGCACCAGCTACTGAGAAGGAGAAAAATGACTGCTACTGCTGAAGCCATGACAACTTGGGGTCCAAGTAAGTCCACTTCCAAATCTCTCTGCTAGATAGTGTTCTTCCTATAAATTCCTGTATGTTCCTAGAAAAGTTTCTATAAATTTTAGAACTGTTCCAGTCAGTTATAATGTTCTTTAGCATCTGGGTGGGTCAGTAAATAGTCATTCTCCATGTCATGCAAAAAGGAAGCAATTTTTGTTGCTCTTCAGTATCCTGATGTGAATTCCAGAGGGGCTACAGTGATCAAGAGCACACAGCTACTGTCACAAGCTAAGCCCAGATTTTAAGTTTTCCGTGCTCATCCTGCTGTAAATTAGAGACTGTTTAAAACTATGATGCACTGGGTTGTTTGTTTTTTTTGGTTTGTTTATTTTGTTTCTTTCCTGAAAATGAAATTCATTCATGCAAGGATATTACCACTGAATCATCTAACTCAAAATATTTTGGGGAGATCTTTAAAATCTTCATGGGGCTCGATCTGGGAATAGATAACGGCTAACCAAGAGTTTATGGATCAGGATTAAAGGGAGGGCAGGGAGAGGTGACATTGTAGTGGGGGTCTAGTACAGGCCACCCAACCAGGAAGACTGAGTGGATGGGACCCTCTACAGACAGATAGGAGCAGCCTCACATTCACAAGGCCTAGTCCTTGTGGGAGACTTCAACCACCCTGGTATTTGTTGGAAGGACAACACAGCAGGGGATAAGCAATTTGGGAGGCTCATGGAATGGATTGATAATAACTTGCTGCTCCAAGGGATGGAGGAGCCAATGTGGAGAGGTGCTATGCTGGACCTTGTTTCACCAACAAGGAGGGGCTGGCGTGGAATGTGAAGTTCAAGGGTTGCCTTGGCTGTAATGACCATGACATGGTGGATCCTTAGGACAGCAAGGAGGACGCATATCAAGGCTCAATACTTTGGATTTCAGGAGGGCAGATTTTGGCCTCTTGAAGACTGGCTGAGAGACTTCAGCCTGGAGAAGAGAAGGTTCCAGGGAGCTCTTAGAGCAGCCTTCCCATACCTAAGAGGGCTGACAAGAAATCTGGAGAGGAACTTTTTACAGGGGCATTTAGTAACACAGCAAGGGGCATATGGCTTTAAACTGCTGGCAGGTGGATTAAGATTAGGTATAAGGAAGAAATCCTTTACTGTGAGACACTGGAACAGGTTGCCCCAAAGTGTTCACAGACAGGTGTGAGGGGGCTTTAAGCAATCTGCTCTAGCAGAAGGTGTCCCTGCCCATGGCAGGAGAGTTGGAACTGGATGAGCTTTAAGATCCCTCCCAGCCAAACCATTCTATGATTCTATGATTCCATGTTGAATGTTTTTGGACCATAAACCTAGTTTTACCTAAGAATTTATGTGCAATTATATTAAAATGGAAAACAAAAAAAAAAGATTGAAAAGAGATTTGATGGGATGGTGAATTACCAAACAAAAAAATTATCATTGTTCAAAAAAAATTTTTTTGCTGCCAAAATATACAATAAGCTTCTGGTTTTATTCTTGAGGGTTTAAAATATCTGAAAACCGAAACTTTTTGATGGAATTTGTGATAAAACTGGACTTGATCATACCACCACCACCCCATTTGTATCAGAAAGCTCTTCCTCATCTTGCTCTCAGAAAGAAAAGAGGGCTAGGCTGGTTGCTACTTCTGTAATAAAACGTTTTGGAAATACTGTTTTATATACACAAAGATATGGAGTAATTGAGCTCAACAGGCCATGTAAAATACACATGAGAAATAATGTATGTACTTGAGGCTAAAAATATAAGCCTAAATGAATCCTAGTGGGATGCTCAGTGCTCATGCTACTTCTAGTCCTCTCACTGAAACTAGAGCTTATTTCTCTTTGCTTTTGTTTCCCAAATAGCTGCTTTGTCATTTTCCTTGACCTCTATGAAAAAGTTTAAGCAAGAATCAATTCTTTCTTCAGCTAAGTTGCTGCAGCACAGTCTACTGTAATACACAAGGCTGGGCGTAATCCTGCAGAGGAGAAGAGGAATAGATGTGGGAGAAGTTTGGGAAAGCAGTTATTGTGAGATTATAACAAAGCTACATGAGTGTGCTCTTTCTCTGGGAAGTGACTATGTTGCGAGACAGTGATATACATTTTTAAAACCTTGTTCCTGATTATGTTTCATTCTGTTCTATCCAGAATCTTGTGGTTTTGGTCACAAATGCATATGGATTACAAGAAACACAGCTTTGAATGTCCGCTGAACCTATGTTTTGTCTTTCTTTGGCCTATTTCTTGAATAAATGTTTTGTGTCAGTCAAAGAGAAACTAGTTTTGTGAGGAAAAAGGCATTAACTTGTTGCAAGCTGTTCACCCAATGCTGTTTGTACTTTTACGTGTGGTTGGCTGCTTGTCAGGTGTAATGCGTAACTTTTATTTATTTTTATTGCTGAA
The DNA here is from genome assembly GCA_025447955.1 of Psilopsiagon aurifrons. Classification (NCBI taxonomy): domain Eukaryota; kingdom Metazoa; phylum Chordata; class Aves; order Psittaciformes; family Psittacidae; genus Psilopsiagon; species Psilopsiagon aurifrons. The sequence goes on along the minus strand of JAOEHY010039683.1, from coordinate 13,049 downwards.
ACTGCTGATAAAACAAGAGATGACAGTTGCTCTAAGGAGACTGAATTTAGGTGACACTCGGATGTTTATACTCCATTGCTTTTCATTGTCTTGACAGTTTCCATAGAGTTTCTTTCCATCCTATAAGCCTTCAATTACCAAATGAAAATCAGTCCATGGCCCAAAGCCAAAGAACTGTTGAACAGGATATTTTATATTCTTTGTCAATGTGAATATTACAATTAACTCAAGAATAGGTCAACTTCAGTTAAGGGATTTTTCAAGACCGATTGAATTGCAGTGTGCAAAAGTGAAAATCTGGAAAAGGTGTGTCAGTCACTTGTCCATGTGTGCTGATTGTCTTTGCAAATCTTAACTATCAGCACAGAATTTCTTTTGCTTTCATGTCCTGGGAGGGAGAAGAAGATACAGAAAAAACTTGTATTAAGCCAGGCTATTAGCTTAAGCAAACAGACCAATGAAATCTTTGCTGTCTGCTTTGTGAAATTCCAGTGAGTGAGAGAAGACAAGTTAAAATCCACCTGTGCCTGCAGAAATTATGGATTTAAGGGAAGAAATATTTCTGCAGAATTAGCTGTTGCTGTTGCTAGTCTCTCTGATTCAGTCCTTCCTGCCTGGGAGGTGGTTTGTAAAGGGGCTGGGAGATGGGAGGCAGTCACTTCCTGATGCCTGGCTGTGGCATTCAATCTTCCCCGTGCCTCAGTTGCAGCGTTCTCTGCCACCGCAGCAGAGGCAGATAGCTGAGGGTGGCACCAAAGGCTCCCATCCATTTTTAGCAGCAGATTCCAAAGCCTGCTAACCATTTACTCTCAGTTGTGTAATGCTTCAAACTTTGGCCACATATTCAACTTTTTAAAAGCTGGGCTGGTTCCTGATTTTTCTGGGGAGAGTATTTGGGACAAATATCCTCCTGAGTTTTACTGATGCCACTGAAAGATGCGATCCTGTTTGTTGTGAGATGTGCTCTGCATCCATGAAACACAGCTGTAATGACTGAACAAACTGCAGAGTCTTATTTAGAGCGCTGGGATATGGCAGGAGATGACCAGTTAACATGAAAAGCCAGGAAGAAAATCAAATAGTTGTGGGAGATGTTGAAAGTAACAGATGAGAAGAGGTTGCTTGCAGAATTTTGATTCTGCACAGTGAATTATTGCTGGCAAATTGAACTGCTGCCTGCTTTCCAGTGACATTAGAGAGCTAGAAATAATGCATATTTTGGTCAGGCAGTCATCTACTGTCTTTTATTGACAGGCAAATAAAGCCTGAATGGGGGAAAAGACTAATTAATCATTACTTTATGTAACCCTTACCAGCATGATACAGCTTTTACGTTTGAGTCCTATCATGCAGTGTTTATTTAAATTAAGTCTGTGAGGTTGTTTTGCTTTAAACTCCAGGAATAAAACATGTGAAGATACTTGGGGGTGTTTTAGGGGGGCCTAATAGAGTTAGGTGCTCAAGACCAACCCAAAATGACAGTCTCAAATGTTTTTTCTTTCTGTATGCCACATAGTTGGTAAATAATGCCTGGGAGAGAAACTGTTGAGTTGTGATAAATTGTTAAGCATCCAAAAGCTATTGTTGGTCTCACTGGGGACCACTGAAAGCTCAATGCTCTTGAAAATCCAGCCAATTATGTAGGTGCTTATGCACAGGCTTTGAAGGCTCACTTTTCTTGTGCATTAAAAAGGATGGGTTTTTAAAGCTTTGTGCTGCTAGAAGCCATATATTTTCCCCTCTGTTTTCTTTTGAAAACAACTAAAAAGGTAGCACACGTGAAACAAACACATTTGAACCTCTGTGTAGTCAAATTATGGTATTTAAATCTGTGAAGTGGAGAGTGATCTGTTGGTCAGTATTAAGAAGAAAAAGGTAGCATTTTCTCATATTTTAAGGCATTAGATAATCCTCTTAAGTTTTATCTTTTTCTTTTCATCCAAGAGATGGTAATGGAACTGAATTGCCATTTTAATGATAGAATATAGTTTGTTTTCTTTTTTAATTGAAATATAACAGACTTTGAAAGACCTCAGGACAGGAGATGCTCTAAAATAACTATTTATGCTATTAATGATGATGAAATGTAATTATGGGGTTATGTTATTTAAATATAGGCTACTTACAGAAAGGTGTGTGTTGCTAAAACGATGCTTTCCACATGTAGTGATAATACCTAACACATTCTAGGTGCTTTATGTCTACAAACTGCTTCTAAATGTATTCATTCTGACATCTGTGATGTAGGTAAACTGTATTGCCCACACTTGGCAGAAAGGGAAGCTTAATGCCAGAATGAAGTGACTTGCCCAGGGCTAAATTGCTCCTGTGTTTCAGCCTCTGAGCCGGTGATCTGCAGGGTTGTTTGCTGCTGTGGGGACTATCACTTCGGGTCAGCATTGGCTTCAGGCTGTTTGTTGCAAGGTGCAGACATGTCTTACATTACTTAAGCATTTTGAAAATGCTAACAATGATTTATTCATTCATTCATTCATTCATTCATTCATTCATTCATTCATTCATTCAGTTACTCAGGTTTCAGTTCTTTTAAATAACATCAGACACCCTTGGGTCTTTGGCTTTTTATGGGCACTTCTAGGGATTTGACAGCCTTTTAAACAAAATCTTCCTAGGCTCTAACAAGTAAGGGTGGATATTAACACTCTATCAAGAGTACTTGTGCACACTGTGATTATATATGTTCATGCATACACACACAGATACACATACATGCAACCCCACCATGAAAATCCGCAAATGAATCCTTGTGCCTGCCAGCACCCATTAGCTCTGAACCTGAGAGCAAGAAAACACTGTCTTAAGACCAAGGTATTTCCAGAAAGATGTTGAGCAGTATCTCATCCCTTTGAGAGGCAGTGTTTTCCGGTTTCCACTGGATTTCTGCTGGCCAAAGTAATAGCTGACTTGAGAAAATAAAAGCAGACTGGTACCCCTTCTCAAAAAATGTCTCATTTCTAGAGTAAAGAATAGTGCCCTTCTCATGCAGATGTTTTTAAATTTGAATTGGTTTGTTATTTGTTCCTGAACGAAGAAGAATTTCAGTATATCTGCTGGTTTGTGTAAAAAAATCCAAGCGCTGTGGGTGACTGCTTTGCAGACAGGAGAAAATGAGCCCAAGAACTGCCTATCGGAAGCACTGATGAAACCTCCTCTTGTATCTGAGTGCCTCACAACTGCTAATGAATTTAACCTCAGTGATAGGGATGCTAGCACAGCTTATGAAGCCTGAACAGAGCATTTTTGGTTAGTCTTCCTAACTATTACAGGCTGCACACTTACCTTTAATTTGTGCTTCTCCCTTTAGAGAGAGAGGATAGAGGCACAAAGAGGATGATCCAGCTGTCTTAGACCCAGCGCTTAACCCTTGCCTCCCAAGCCTTCAATGCTTTCACCATCAAATTTGCCTTTCTCCTAGAAAATTCAGTATCTTCTGTCCTCACTCAGAAGTGACAGGAGTATTTTATAACCTGCGAATGTATTTGCTTCCCTTGAGGGGCAGAATATATGTCATTCCTTAGTGGGCAAATAGGAATGGCATGAGCAATGTGTGAACAGTGCTGCTTTTAGCTGTCCTACTAGACAGATAGCTCTGTGGCCACGGGTCACTGGCCTGAGAGAAAGAAATATGATGAGGTTTTCAGGAAAACCCTTGCAATTTCTCTTTCTGACTTTCATAGGATGCTAAAGCAGCTGCATTTTCAGTAAGCTGCAACTAACGAGGACAAGGAGGGACAACAGAAAGTGTGGAGGCTGGAGGAAAAGGAGCCTTCCCTTGAAAACAGATGTAGTAGTGTGTTAAAAATACATGTGTGGGGAAGAAGGAAAATCACTAGTAGAATAAATCATCATCACACTGTTTCTTTCTGGCAATTCTGCATCTGAAACTATAGACTGTGCCTGTCCTAAAATACTCCAAGTGGGCTTTCCCCATCCTTGTGGCTCTAGCAGAATAAGTGGCATGGAACTGGCTTCACAGTCCTGCATTTTCTGAAACACAAGAATTCTAGCGCTTGGTTGGCTGCGGTAAATGCTGTTTCCAAGAAATATTTTCCAATTAAGTTAGATAAACCTTTGCTTCTATTTCTTGGCTTAATCGTTCGATTTTAACCATATCTAATCCATATGCTTTTGATTGTCTGACTAACTTTGACTCCTTTTGAAAGATTCATAGTATGGATAATCACCCAAAATGTTTATTTTCATTACATCCATGTATTAGCAAGAAATACATACAAACATGCACACGTAAACGGACATGCCTACTCAACCGAAACCAACTTCTGTCCAAAGGAACAATCAAATGAGATTTTAGCCAAATGTTAGGAAGCTTGAAAAACCCCCAAATGTCTAATTTAAGGGTTTTCAGAAAAGCAGTCTTTGAAAGTAAGGGTGATTTTTGGAGTATAATACTGATGCCTTTACTACCTAGGATTTTGGATTTAGTTGAACATATCAGGCAGATCATAGGGGCTGAGAAAGATGGTCTAGTGGCTGAGGAGGTTAAATGCTACTAATCTCTCTCACACCCTTGTGCCGTAGTTTCTATGTGAACCTGAGTGATCCCCTTAGCCAAATTTTTCACAGGTTTCATACTTCCCATTTGTCCTATTTCTTTCCCAGTGCTCAGCTGGATGTAGTTGTTCAGTAAAACTCTGGATTCTAAACCAGGTTTGAGGGTTTTTTTCCTGACTTTCTGAAGTGCTAGACGTTTCTGACTACAATTGAACTACATAGGAGCTATACATAACTATATAAAGTTATGATAATTACTCAGAAAAAACCCGGTTCTCAGGTGTCTGAAATTGAACACCCGAAATTAGCAAAATCTTTGACCTTAATCATTCTCTGACTCAGCTGCCTGTCTGTGCAATGGGATAGTATATTCTCTTTGACATGTAGAGGTGCTGTGGAAAGAAAGTGGTGAATATTTGAAGCACTCACATATTGTAGTGATGAGCTCCATAGGAACTGCTATGAGAAAATTGATAAATCTGCCTTTAAAGCAGGTTAGGATTGTGTGCTGCAAATAAGGCTGCACACACAACAGTGAAGATCAGATGAAATATTGAAGAGGCCTCATTATGTGTGAGCACCAGCCACTTGGTGGAATGTTTGAGGCAGTTGAAAGTGTGGAAGATATGTAATTAGACTGTAGAGCAATACATACATGCAAGGAGCTGAATTAGAGCCTGTGGACCTTGAGGCTTAAATCTGACATTTCCCAATTTACTGCCTGTGAGTGAACCTGTGAACCTTAACCTTAAGGCAGATTTTGTCTGTTATTGCTGAATAGAGGTGAGATTTTCAAAAGCACTTGGCTCTGTCCTGTCTCTGCTGCTGGAAAAGATAAAAGGAATTTATGGATGGCTTCAGTGGGAGCAGAGTTAGGCCAGTGTTGAGTACTTTCAAGTCACAAACTGTGATTTATGTTGCAAATTGACTGAAAAATACACTGGGAAAAATGCATTACTTATTGCTTGAACTCAGTGAAGTTCTTGTATTTCCTAAGGGCTGTTAGCTTTCTTTATTAAGAACAACCTTGTATGTGAGATGTTAAAATTAGGTATTGGCAGTGTTTATTGTTGTTTGCTAGCGCATAGCATGAGTATGCACGATTGGTCTTATTAACCTTGAATTCAGAATTTCATTGACCTGATTCTGAACATCAGAAACCTTGAGGTAACCTATAGAGGTTTTTATCTGACATATGGAATCATATTTAAATGACTTAGAGTCAAGTTTTAGCATTTATTTATATTACAGCAAGCATCAGAGATTAAACTCCTATTGTGTCAGGTTCTTATCAAACACTGCCATGAAGATTTGGCAGTATAAATTGACAAATGGATTTTTTTCTTGTTCCTGCTTTACACACAGAGGAGGCAGAATCTGGCCTGCAGGGAGCAGAACTTGTTCTACTCTCACTGAAGAGGAGAGACTTTCTTCAATTCAGGCTCAAAATCTTCAGCAGAATCACTAGCAAAATCATCCAGAGCTGTTCGGTCAGAACTGTAATTTTAGCAGTCTTTATTTATTTCTCTTCTCCCTTGCAGATACAGTATGAGATTTTGCCTTTTCTTTTTTATGCACCCTTGTAAGACTTTTTTGATCCCTTATATACATACAGTATCTTCTGTTAGTAGCAATTGTTTTCCCCTGCAAATGAGAAACTTTTTCATCACAGCTTTACTTGATGCACCTACCTCGTATTTATTTGACTTTGGAAATCAGAGTGTACTGAAGTCAATGCTACAGTACATCCTTCCCACTCGCAGCATAATTTTCTACCATACCATTGGCATAGACTCCCTGATGCTGCACATTTTCTTATCGGTAAAGAAGAAACATTTTAACTGCTACAATTTATGAGACCTCACATGGAAAACATAATTTCCTTAAAAGCTACAGAAGTAAATATAAGTGTTCCTCATAGTGAGAATTCAAGAGAGCTAGCAATTGAATTGGAATACTTATCTTAACTCTAGGAAGCTGGCCACTTTCACGAACTGAAGGAGTGCTTTGGAAAACCTCTGTCAGTTCTCTCCCCCGTGGAAGCCCACTGTTCTAGCACACTATCTTTTTCCCAGTGTTTAATGGGTTCCACCTACCATGGTGAGTTGTGATATGAAATAGGAATAATAAACTGTCAGTAGCACAGATATAGCCAGGTACAAACTGAGATGCACATCATGCAGGACTGTTTCTTTACTGTGCTAAACAGGTTTTATCATTCTGAATTCTGTTTTGGAAATGCCCACATGTAGGGGTGGCTAGGTTAGAGGAAGATACTAGCTTTTCTGGGAAATAATTTTCTAATTTTTTGTCCAATTTTTCTAATTCAGTTGACTTTCCAATGTGCTTTATTCTCTCTTAGCCACCAAATGTAACTCCTAGTTTTTGGTTTAACTTGTAGTTATTCATATGGCAATAATATCTAATAGTTCTGGCTATTTTGATGGTCTCTATTTCCAAAGAAATTAAGATCTAAGTGTAAAGCAAGAGATCATGTTGACGATGAGCACAGACAGTGAAACAGAAAAGCATAGGAAGACAATGGAAAGACCGCTTTCTTCCTAGGATTTGACCTAAAGTACAGGGTTATACATTGAGCACATTAGAACGCTTAGGATCGGTGAATAGATATGAATAACGTGTTCATCCCAAAAGAGTGTAACTTTTTAAAAATCAGTGTTTTCTCCAGTGGGACACTGAAAGGGAGGAAAAGTGCACTTGCAACTGGAATCTCTTCTCCCATTGTTACATTCATTAGGGAAGTTCAACCTGCAATTTACAAGCCCAGCTGGATGGTGGCATGGAGGAGAAACTCTACATTGCTTCTTGCCTGCAGTGATTCTGGCAACACAATTCAGAGGGGAATTCAAACAAAGTGATTTCATTGTTCCTTCTCTCCTAGTATCTCATTTCTTTCTGTTTTATGAGTACAGAAGTATAATGTTAAGTTTGTTTTAAATCACATTTCTGTATTGTTTCATTTTTTATTGTGTTTATTATTGCTGAACAGAAAAACCTCTAACGACAACCTTAATGAGATAGTAGCAGTCTGTATGATGATGAGATTTTAAATGTTAGATATAAATTAGTCTTAGGAATAACAAGGTTTCATTCTTTTACACAACAGAAATATATTACTAAATCTCTAATATTATGTGTTAAATATATTCTTAAATCAGTGGTGATTTCACATGGTGTGCACTCACGTAAGCCCATCTGTAAGACATGAGTAAACTCTGAAAGTCTCTGTTATTTTGTATCTTGAAATCTCACTTATCTATCTACTACACTTCAAGATTTGTTCTTAGGAGGAGCAAGATTATATTGCTGAAAGACTGAGACCAAATTCCATGTCCTAGTGCATATCTATATTTTTTGTGGACATCTGTGAGATTGTTGTTTGTTCCTCTGAAGGAAAAAAATTAGTTCCTTGTTCCAAGGTAGCTAATTTAGCAAGAAAGAGTAAAAACTTTGATCACAGTAAATTTCTAGAAGAGAAAGAAAAAATATGAAAATGAGATTTCACCAGAAATTGAATTGTGGTGTACACTATAAAGCTCCAATTAAAAGTTAATGACTAATGTATTTTCATATGCATTTCCTCCAAGACTTCAGTTATTTTTCTAGATCTGGATGGAGAAGCTGTTTCTCAGCTGAATAGGAACAGCATTCTTCATTACTGTGGCAGGATGACTCTTGGGAGAAGTTTATGGGAAGTAACTTTCATCGTATGTTAGAAAGTTTATGGAGCTCTTGAGCTGTTCCATTTCTGCAGGTTGGCCCCACTGGCGGACCTGGACCATCCCACTCCTTACAGAGTACCTGTTCATCTGCCTGAGCCATTGCAATGGGTCCATCACTGGGATTATTTTGTTAAAGTGCTCAAGATATGGTCTGCTATAGCTATAGCAATTGGTTTAAATTTTCCAGTTGTGGCATTCTTCAAATGATGACAGAAAGCATTTCTAACTAAACCATTTAAAAAACAAAACCAATTTTTAATTCTGGGAACTAGCATTACTATTGATAAATAGGAAGAGAATGTAGTATAACCAGTCACTGCGCATCAGGCTTCCTGAAATGTTAGTATTATTAAAAAAGTACCTATAAGGCAACTGATATTTGGAGGCTCTAAGCCCTCCTACTTGAAACGCTAGTATATAACTGAAATATCCTTTCAGTTATATTGATTTCTTTTGTGACTCTTGGTTTCTTTCCCAGGAACTTACAATGCTTGCTAAAAGCTCATGTTATTTATCTTCCATGAACTCTTGCAGATCTATGATATTTCAGCAAAATTCTATTTCTTAGCAATCTGCTCTAGATGACATATTTTTCCAGAATCTAGCCGTGGGCTAGATTGTTTTTCATCTGATATCCAAATTATTCAAAGACATGTCATCTGAGAAATACTGTGAGCAATAAAAGGGATGGATTCTGGAATTTGTCAGTGCAGAGCTAGTCGAAATCAGGACTTTTTTTTAGTATCTCTCTGAACCCTTCTTTCAGAACAGATCTGATTTAACATTATTCCATGCTTTCATCCTTCCATGCTCCTCTCTTGACCTCAGGATACCAGTCCTATTTATGTGGGAAAATGTCTGCAATCTGCTTACAAATGTCTTCTAGCAGTGAGTTCTGGACTCAGTTGTGCTTGAAGTATGCCTGAAATATACAAGCTATTCAATAAATCTTAAATTCCACATTTACTATTACTGCATCTAGTTCTGTCAGGTCTATTGGTAACTGCATTGCCTTCATGTGGTTTCCTCCTCAAACAGCTCTTTGGTAGTGAATTTGGATGAGGCATCCTCTCTCTGCCCACTGGGGCAATGTCTACTCCTGGCAAAAGGGAAGTAAACTGTTGGGGTGTCTGCAATCTGCATGTCTGCAGTTACTGTACATTTTTATCTATTGGCAAATGTGCTGGAATGAGTGCCTTGGAAGCATTTTCTCTTGTGTGCGCATTATGAGCCTTTCCCTGTGCAGTTCTAGGAAAACACTTTTTAGAGTCCCACTTTTAGTTTAGATACATCAAAGACATTATAGATGTTTCTTGATAAGAGACTTTAAGCTATGCTTTGTGGCTGCCTTTTGTTATAATGATATTTTGCAACTTTTTGTGTTATAAATAGTTAGCTGCATTTCAGTGAGCTATTTTGTCTGTTCAGTTTCATTACTACTATTAGAAAAAGTGTGGTATTTAATGTGTTTATTTGATACCTGTAAACAGAAAAATGGCTGTTCAGTCGTGCATGAACCCTGATAGATATTTTCAGCTCGATGCTATTGCAAAGGAGAAGGCATTGTTACATAAAGCATGAATTTTCTTGAATTAACAATAGTATGTTTGAAGTTCCTTTAGGAACAGTCTTGTGGTGACTTGAGCATGTTCTTTGAAGTGCTGTGTTGGAAGAAATGCTCTGTTTCTGATAAAGGTATTCTATTTGACATTATATGAAACAGTCATTACTCACTTCAAGCCCTTTGGCCAGTGAAACTGAAAACATCCTCAAGCATCAAACTTGCATTCCTCTTAACTTCCTTACTGTACAAAGGCAACAGTAATGCTGAGAAATTTCATTGCTGATTATAAACAGTGGTATCATTATTCATCAGAGTCACTATTAAATTATATGCTATGTTTAATAGACCATCAATATATTCAGATTGATGAAAAATCAGTTACATTCTTTTCTACATAGGGAGTTATCAGAAAGTGCCTACAAACACACCTCACCAGAAATTTATGTGAGACCGTTCTAGTAGGAACTAGACTGAAGACGAAATTCCTGTGATAATTGCTAAAGCCTTTCTTATTTCTAAGAGCTGGAACTTGGTCCTGGTGTAAGATAGCGTTTATGTCAGACATGTTTATGGTTTGACCTTAAGGCAAAGCTTGAGGTTAGGACCGAACGATATTGCACATAAGCAGGCATTACCTCACAGTTATTCATTGCATCTGCAAATTATTTCAAATATGATAAGTTTTTTCTTAGCATTAGGAATGGCTTTTAATTTTTTGAAGTGTAAATGCCTTCTGCCATTTTCATGCCCTCAGTTGTCCAAGACACTTGCATAGCCTTGACATCTGATATATACAGAACTTGAGACCTGCCTCTTTCTGGAGTGGCAGAGAGAAACCAAACAGGATGCCCTAAAACATCTAAAATAGTACATGACATCGTATTAAGGAACAAAATACTACTGTTACGCTTTCAGTTATATTCATTTTTAGGTGATCTTTCACTTCTTTCTGGTTTCCTGCAATGCTCTCTAACAGCTGACATTATTTGCCTTCCATGCAGATCCACAATACTTCAGCAGCATTTAGTTTCTTAGGAGGCTGTTTCAACTAATACTTTTAAAAAATATCTTATGTAAGTTGTCTTTCCTGTAGTGTTTTTTGTATCCCATAACTATAGTTTCATATCAGGTTCTGTATACCTCAGATAATAATTAAATATATATTGAAGAATGACTTAAAGAGAAATGGTTTTACAAAATATATACAAACATTATTTCAACTTAAATTGTAATGGAAGAAAGCTTCTTCGCATTTACAGAATACTTCTTGTCTTTCTGAAAGAGTTACAACTACTATTACCTTCTGTGTTCAAATTTCTAGCATGCAGAAGGGTTTTTATTTTCTGTATTTATCATGAGCTAGGCATCACTCATTAATAACCACAGAACCTGAGATCTATTGGTTTAAGAAGCTGTAGACAGAATAGACTAAACTATTATAAACTAAGTTAAAAAGTATGTGCTATTTATGCAGTCCTCTGGAAAGCAGAATTTTTGCCTTTGCAAGAATGATAGGATAAATTGTTTTGTATATCTCAGCAAAGAAAAACAAAAATTGCTAGAAGATTATGTAACTACTAGCTGTAATTCATATAGAAGAAATGTTTTAGCTGCTTACATTGAAACTAGATGTAAGACAGTATTCAACCAGAGGGGATCATAGCAGTAATTCTATTGTAATTTCAAAACCCCAAATTCAGAAACTACTCTTTATTCAGGAATTCAGCAAGAAATACAGAAAGTGGTAGTGGCTGCGGAGAAATGAGAAAAAGTGAAACACTCATTCATTATAGGCAGCTTGGAATGTGACAAAAAAATGGAATAAAGTTATTTGTGAGGTTAGTGCATGCCTAAAACTGTACATAATGGTAGGACAAAGTCTTTGCATATTGACACCAAAACCTCTTAATTGAAAAAAACACCTCTAAGATTGTGTTGGGAAGATACATGCATCTATGCTTTTCGTCTGTGCCTTCGCCTTTCTGTCCATCTCTGTCAATAACTGGAATCCAGCAGCTGGGATCAGCCAAATGTGACAGAGCAGGCAGTGATCTCAAAAATATTAAGTCCAGGTATGAAAATTAGTGGCTGCATAGGAATAAAGAAACTTGGATTAATGCCTCCACATGGGCAAAAGGATGGAGGATGAACTCTGCAGTTGCATGGTCTGGCTGACCTGCTGGCTGGCTGATCAGTACATGGAGTAGTTTCCTTTTCCATAGACAGTTTTCTGACTTGGGCTGTAACTCTGTACAGATCATAGCTATGAAATTCCATAGCCCTTTTTGTGTGGATTAGAAGAGATTTGATGCTCTCTTTTCAGCAACACTAATTCAAGGGAACAAGATAACCAGAATTCTTAAACTGGACATAGGCAAATTTTGAATTAATTTTGAGAGTGTCTAGAAGGCGACTTTTGAGATTCTGAGCAAAAAAGTTCTGGAAGTTGTTAGGTTTGGCTGCAGTTCTCAGGATTCCTTTATGGTTTTGCACTTGTCCCACAAGTTTTCATCAAGCAAAGAAATTCAGATTTCATAGTGCTAAGTGACAGGAATATTGCAGCTTGGGAAGTAGTCTCTAAATCCTGGGTGGCTGTAGTAATTCCCAAAGGAGTAATATATGTCACCACAAATGAAGTGTGAAGCTGATAGCTTTTCTGTTTCAGATACATCAGAGAGAAAACTCATGTAGTACAGACTCAACAGCTTTGTAAATCTCTACCTCAAAGAACGTTATTTTCTTGATGATCTCCAGGCAGACTAATGCATTCCAGCTGGATTTACATGTATGTACATTTTCTGTATGTTGGATAATGTTATATTAGCATAAGTAAGTGCTTCTCTCTTTCCTGTGAAGGTATGAAGGTCTGAATACGGCACCAATTTTAGATCTTGACAAATCAATAATCCACACACACAATACAGCCACTTGAGATTTATAGCTGTAATATTTAGCTTTCCTGAATTTCCATATTTTTCATTGTTTATTCTCCATCTACCAGCTCATCTCCCCACATTCTGGTAACAGAGGTACACTGGACTTCTTTAGTTGGGGGGTAGGGAGTGTTGAGGTTTTTTGGGGGTTTTATGTGTGTGTGTGTGTAGCTTTTTGCTGTTGTTGGTTTTCATTGGTTATGTTTTTCCCCATCTTGAACTCGTCAATGCTCTTTGATTCTCCTCTCCTCTCCTCTCCTCTCCTCTCCTCTCCTC
>JAOEHY010039681.1:0-88772 GCA_025447955.1 Psilopsiagon aurifrons | reverse complement strand
GAGCAGACCCCCCCCCCCGCCCCTTATCCCAAGTCAGTCAAAGGGAAATAAAAGCCAACCCATCTTCCTAACAATGACTTTTAATGCCTTTATTCACCCTTTTCCCATATACCCTTCCCCACCTGAAACCCACTTCATAATTCACACAATACCAGCCTCTTAATTCTTATTCCTGGCAAGACCATTTCCCTCACTATCATGTAAATGAGCCTCCCTGGAGCTCTTAAGCATTATTATACATCATGGTAGTTGTATTACTCTCAGCACTACAAATGCAGTCCAGGACTCAATTACTATTCACAGATGAACAAAGTATACAGTGCATTTACTGAAGCTGTGGCTGCTTAAGGTATAGAGCCTCGAGAGTTACGTGCAGTTGTTCATGATGTGCCTTGAAGGAGAAAATGCAGGTTCCCACCTCTAATGTCCTTCAAAAGGCAATTAAAACCTGTCAGTAGGTGCCATGCTTGCATGCAACATTCATCTCAACAACACAGTTTCCTCCACAGCTGCTGCTCTGCAGCATGAGCACGCTTTGACTTGCTTAAAGGGCTACAAGATCAAAACCTGGCTCCTAAAATCAAGCATCTAAATTCTGCCTCCTAAGGGGAGTCTGAAAGGTCAAGAAAGAAACTGAAGGTCACCTCTGAAGTCTTATTTGGGGGCTTCTATAGGTATTTCTCATGTTTTACTTGATTCCTATAGCTGAGCCTAAACCTAGGGACTGCTACCCATCTGCCATCGTAGTATGATAGTCATAATGAAACCTACTACCAGCAAGGAAATAGCTGTCATGACCTACAAGAGTTCAACATCCCTAGCAGTTAGGCCTGCAAGCTTCCTCAGCACACTGGTCCTTGTCTCTGCAAGCACAAAGAACAAGGAGCATGAATTAAGCCAAGGTTTCTACATCCCAGCAAGATCTTCGTTTGTGACAAATCCCAAACTCCCTCTCTGCAAGAAAGCAGCCTGAAGTAAAAGGTCCTTCCACCAGGCACTGGATCTCCATAAGGACCTTGGTGTCTTTGTTGCAGCTTCAGCAGAGGTAGCAGAAACCCCATGCAGCATGCCTCCCAAATTCCCTACAGGACCAGGACTTCATTAGAGGCTCTGCACCAGTGACTCATTCGTATTCAAACTGGAAACTGAAAAGCAAGGGCATAAGCTTGTCACCCACACAGAATACATTGTTAAGCCAAGCGTTTGGAAGTTTCCCAACTTATAACTTCTAAGGATGATAGGGAGAGTCAAGGGAGTTAGAAATAAGAAGAGTCTCACTGTTTTTTTACTAGATTTACGTGGAACACCCAGCTCAGCACTCACAAGAAGGAAGCAAGGATTGAGAGGGAAGAGAGACTCCAAACTCAGCCTGCCAAGTCCTAAGGAAAGATGCTCTGTCACATTGCCCCCACTGGAGCAGACTATGGCCACAGCAGCTGAAAACAGAGCTGTGTGGATGGCAAGCTGCTTTTAAGTAAATACAAATAGGCCCAAGAACCAAAGCAGCAATGTGCCATGGGCAAAACCTTTCACCTGTGTCTTGTCAGGAATCCTGTTCCTAGTCACTGCTGCTCCAACCTAACCCCTTCTGACAGGAAGCTGGGTAATTTCATTGCATTTCTGGGGAGCAGAACGGTCAGTGCATAGTTTACATCTGTAAAAAGGTGATCTGGAAGCTGTAGGGTATCATTTCTGACCAACAGCCAAAGCAACCTTACAGCCTGCAGTGAAGGCTGTGAAAGAGGGGGCACAAATCAGCACAGAGCTCACTCACTTGGCACAAAGTGAACTCTCAGTTACACTAGAGCTTCCTCTATGCAAGCCTGTTATTTTAGTGCACTTTTCAGTCCCTTCCAGATGACAGGACACCTTCCACTTGGAGTATTTTCTACCTAATAGAAACCAGGCAGTATTTCACAGACTTCTATACATTTGCCCATTTATGCATAAGAAGCAACTCCT
The DNA here is from genome assembly GCA_025447955.1 of Psilopsiagon aurifrons. Classification (NCBI taxonomy): domain Eukaryota; kingdom Metazoa; phylum Chordata; class Aves; order Psittaciformes; family Psittacidae; genus Psilopsiagon; species Psilopsiagon aurifrons. The sequence continues at coordinate 86,810 of JAOEHY010039681.1, read as the reverse complement.
CTTTGAAATGAAATTTGATTTTCCTGGCTGCCCAGGACTGCATGGCAGTACTGTCTTTTTCTCCTACAAGCTGTATTGATTTTCCACCCTGATCTATGGCTGCCTTTAGCATATGGTAATTCAACCTAAAGTCTGTTTTTGAGATGCCAGTATCCCCTTCTCCAGCAGAGTAACTGCTTACACTGCATAAGACTCTATCTGCACACAGGATGGCTGCTTAGCACGAATACTTGAGGCTTAGGGAAGGATTAAGCTCCTGACAGGTATACAGGATTTATTTCAATGCATGTTTGGAAATCAGAACAAAAGAGTCTCTAAACTCATTTCACCAAATAAGCCTCAATTATGGCTCACATGAAGAAGAGGAAGAGCTACTGTCCTGGCAAAACCTTTGATCTCAGTTCCAGGCCTATCTGTGTTAAGAGCACACACAACAAGTCCACTTCATCAGCAGTTTCACGCAGGGGCTCCAAAACCTGTAACTTGAAGAGCTAAAACCAAGCATCTTGCACATTTCACTCCTCACCTTGCACACAGGTGGAAGCTAAAGCCAGAATTCAGTAGGGACATTGAGTTCACAGAACTGCAAGGCTCAAGTTCTGAGCAGAACCGTCTCTAATAACACTTGGAACATACTTTTCACCAGTCATATCCTGGCATTTACCAGTGTCAGTATCTTTACTGCATGCCTCAGCTAAGGTTAGTCACACTTAAGCTTCCAATCCCTGAACAGTGCTCCCATGCTTACACTTACACTAAGTATACTGACTTTTGCCCAATACAACTAAACCAGGAACAGGAAACTTGTTTTATCTCCTGGACAACAAGAGGCTCCTGACTTTCACTCTCCTGCCTGACTTTACACTGCTCATTCTTTGCACCACCACACAGGCACAGGATGTATTTCTTGAGCCTTTTGCTTACCTACCTGCTTGCTCAGCTGATCATGTCCAGTCTTCAACCAACCAGGACCTTCCCTTTTCACAAAGAGGAGCCCTACCTCCATCTGAAAGAAAAACATAGCAGAGGCATTAGAGAGCTCAGCAAGGCAGAGCAACGCACACAAAGGTACACACCACCCACCCAACTACCAGCAAATATTGCTATCAAATCAATACAGTCTTACTTCTAAGACACTCTCCTGTTTTGCAGATACTCTCCCTTTGCTCTCCTCTATAGGGCAAACCGGCTCAGGTGCTCAGAACTACTTCAGTAGAAGCTTTTGCCCCCTCACACTACCCCAAATGCCTCAAGCAAGTAGTAAAACTCTTTTAAGTCAAACTGAGGCTTTCAAACCTCCCCCCATGAACTAAAATAACGAACTTCCAAAAGAGAAAGAAGACAACGTCTTAACTGCACACACAGACCTGGTCCCTCCCATACCAGCTGCTGGTCAATGCGTTTCCTCATCACACAAAAGGGAGCTCAGTTGAATGCAGCTGCTGCTCAGAGCAATCTTAACAATTGCATATAAACTACATAAAGTGCTTGCTCTTTAAAGGGCAGTTACAGGGGAGGAGTCATTGAATTAGCAGCTAAGTACGCGTTTGTTGCTTTAAATGGTGCCTGCAAAGTTCTGCTTTCTTGAGTTGGAATGGGATGCTTTCAGTTCAAAATGCTAAAAGGGTTTAGCATTTTAAAACACAGGGATTTAGCATGTAGAAAATACAGGGAAGAGGCATTCCAGGGGTTTCTGAGGTGCCTGGGAATGCCTTCATTAACCAGGCACTGCAAGCTGCAGCAGGAGACTTCAACCATTCATTTAGAGCTGTTTCAGTCAAGCCACTGCGTTGTTTGAGCAGTGCTGTGTAACTGGGTGCCCTGGGCTGACTCTGAACCCACCCTCAGCTGAGGCTGGAGTTCACAGTGATCTACCAGGTCTGATGCTCAATGTTTGTAGATGGCAATTAAGTGGAAAGAAGCTCTTTCCTGCAGACAATATGAGATGGGAAGGTGAGCTTGGTGGGCGATGATAACTGATCAGATAGCTTTAAGAGCTTTGTCACTATAGTATCCCCTTGTTTCCAAACTGACCTAAAAGTCAGTTTTTCTCTGCTCTGGTAATGAGAGCCCTTTCATTTTACCTTTTGAAGTGCTATTCAACTCTCCTTCCCAGAGCTGCTTGGCAGTTGTGTCGTTATTTCTCCTAAACCAGCTTTCATTTCGTTTGCTAGAGAAGGCGGAAGGCATTTGGGCTCCTTTGTGCCTTTGTTCCGGCAATTACTCTTGTGCTCACTTAATTGTGAGCCTTTGTGTTTCTGGGCTCCTCCCATCTGACTGTTTCTAGTGGTCCTTTTAGGAATGTCACCAATGCATTTTCCATTAGGGTTTTAACCTCTTCGGATTCAAGTTCAATAGCAGCAGATGAAGTGGGTGAAGCCTCAGGATGTGGAAGTTGGCAGCTGAAAGCCCAAGATAGCTATGCTGTCCTCGGGAGGCCGTTCACTGTGCAGCTCCCACCTCTTTAATCTGTTCACTAGTTGTGCTTCCCTCTGTACTTCCTCCACCTTTAATATTATCCGGACCAGTGAGCTGGCTCTTCCCTCAGCACCATTTGTGCTTCCCAATCCCTTGACTACTGGTTGTTGTTACCCCCTGTGTGCAAGCTGTCTTCCTTGGTGTCTCCTTTCTTCCTCGCTGCTGCCACTTACGTGTACCCTGTAACCTTTCTTTTATCCTCAAAGATCCTGCATCCCTCTTCTGTTTGACAGCCTGCAGCTTTACTGTTGGGTTTGCCTCTCGTAAAAAAGCATGGCTGATTTCACTGCACTAAAATAGAACTGTCCTGGTCTGAGCAGACAGTAAACTTCCTATTGCTTTAAGACTGTCAGCTTATTTTGTTAACTTCAAGTCTTGATTCTGCGTGAGTAGAGCCCAATCTTCCTTATCACAAGTGTGTTTTCTACCTGATAGCAGAATCGTCTGTATCATGCCTGTTTTCACCTCTGCTGCAGCGGTTTTGTTCTGTACAGTGAATGAATGGCTTCAGAAAGATGGAATGAACTTGCTCTGTTGCGACAGTGCTGACAAGAGCTGCCACTTCCTCAGCCTCCTTCCCTGGAGCTGTCACTTCCAGGTATGTGGAATCCAAAGCTGTGTTATGGTGCATAGTCACAGTCCTGCTTAATTGCTTCATACTTCTCTCTGTTCCCTGCTGCTCTTCCTGCTGAGAAGCTCTTCCTGCAGGATCATTTTCAAGTGCTGCTTATGAACAAGAACTGTCATCTCTGGGCATGACACAGGAGCAATTCTGCAACAGTCAGTGATAGATGTGTTTGTGCTGAATAATTCCTATTTTTCGTTAGGATCTGGGACTCGGCAGGCTATGGAATGATTTCCAATATGAGTGACTCAGAGGGATCCCTGTATCTGTAGGCAATTTCTTTGGTCTTTCTTTTAAAATCACTGGCATAATTCAGTTGGGTGTTTTGCTCTGTAAAGCTTACTAGAGCCATCAATCATTCATGAATTGCTGCGCATTTGGTACTGGATGGTAATAACTGTAGTTGGGGAAAAGCAGAATAAAGCAGTGTCAGTTCATGTAATCCCCCATCAGATTCGGGGCTGCCTGAGAAGATGTTTCTATTGCTGCAAGTGGTGGTTGCCCGTTATCAAGGTGATGTTATCAAGGTTGGATGTCCAGTTCCCCAGAGAATTCACTGCAGCTTTCATGGGGCAAGTGACACCCTGACTCTGGTGTAAGTCATGTGTATCATCTCTTGTACTTAAGCAAGTTCTGACACTTGAGTAGGAGTGAGCAGGCACTGGTAGGCTCTAGCCTGACAGAAATGGCAAGGCCTCCAGCTTGACTTCAAGCAATACAGTCCTAAACTCAGTTACATTCTAGAGCTCAATAGTAGGATGTTGTGGGGTTTCTGCTAGATGTGTTACTGCTGCTGGAGCACAGCACATTTATGTCCATCATGGGGATTTTAGGATTCCTCTTTGGTTTTATTACCACTTGACATTGGAATACAGAGGTTCAGTGGTTTCCCAAGAACACACTGAGAATGTGCTCATCCCGGCAGGAATACTCCTCCATCACAAATCACAAGCACCAAATGCTGGGTCACAGTCTAGCTATCTGGGAGCACCATATACAAGAATATAGGAGTCTGAGCTCTTGATTTTTCTTCTTGTTCCGACTTAGAAATGCTTGAGCAAGGGACAAAAAAGTTAAGCATATGAAAGGCACAACCACTTGATCATGAAACCATTGGCTGTTGAATTCAGTGCTGCTGTGAAGAGATGCACTTGTTTTGACTAACCTGTGGTTTAGACCAAATTTTGAAGAAGCAACAATCTGGCAACATGTTGGAGGGATGGGACCAGACTAGAAGGCTGCTGGGCTCTTCAGCTTGCTGGAAGCTGCCTGATTAGGCAGTGATTCTTATCACCATGATAGGTCTCAATGTACCTGATTTCTGAGGGTGCAGGTTCTGCAGCAACTGAGTGACAACCACATTTAAGGGTCTGTCACTTAGATCCTTGCTGTCTAAGCTCTACATCTTTGCAGAATGGTATTTACCATGTAGGTAATCACTCTAAGTGAGGGGGAAATGGGCTTTCTGAATTAGTAGTAATCATTTCAGAACACAGAAGGCAAAAGATGTTTTCTTGGCAGCATTAGGATTTTTATCAACTTTTTGATTGGGTAAATTTGAAGTGACAGCTGGTTGGAGTTTTTAAATGGATTGGAATATAGGTACATCAATCTGAAATCAAGCAATGTAAATGCCTCTGCAGTAGTTACCTTAAAATATCCTGCTCCTGTGTTTGCAAAGTGACAGTTAACAGAGGAACAGCAGCCCTTGGAGAGGCAGGAGATGGATCCAGGAAAGTGGGATGTTCTGGAAAGTGTAATTCATCGAGTTGTCCAGGTCTTTGCCATCGTATGCTGAGTCTGACTCTCCAGCCCTGAAATGAGTGGTAAGATAATAGAAGGGATTTCAGCCTCATCGCAGGAAGGAGAGCCTTGTGTATTGCCTTGTCTTTGAAACTTGGGAACATGCCTAGGGTTCTTCTTAGCCCAGAAGAAGAATTCTTCCCCAAATCTGGAAATATACATAATTGTTACTTCCAGATGTCACTGCATCAGTATCCTGCTCCCAGCTTGAGGCTTGTCATCCTTTCTACAGACTACATAGGCTGCTATCTCACTGATGGAGTCAACTCCTTTATGGTCCTTCTGGCTGTGCTGTGCATACAAGTGACACTTGACAGCTGCTAAGAGGAGATGAGTCTGAAATTTGGGATAAAGCTGTTATCCGACATAGCACCACTGCCCTCTCAGCAGTGAAAGGGCAGGAACCTCACCTCAGGAGCATCTTTGTCCCTGCAGAAGAAGCTCTTAATTAAATGTAGGTCCCAGCACAGCAACCACGCTGGTGGTGGAGCTGCTTAGTTGTGGCTCTATCTCAGGCAGGCAGTTTAACCTCTTCTCAACACCCAAAAATGGCCTTAATGTGTTCTTAATCCAGCTGTGAGATTCTGCCTTGCTGAAAGATGGGGTTTTGCCTTTCTAGGGTCGCAGCTCAAAGTAGAGTATTGGTGTCCGTAAGCCTGTGGATGAAAAGGAGCCAAACAGAAAGAGCTCAACAGAGCTTTGGGTCAGTATGTGTCATTTCTCATCCTGCATACACATGGAAGTTGTCCTGGCATGCTGAACTGTATAAGCAGATTATTCCCTAAACTAAATAGCCTGTTGCAATCAACTGCATGATTACAGATGCAGCTTTAGACGGGTTGGGAAACTTAAGAGCAAGCTGGAGAGCTGTAAGAAAAATTCATCCATAAAACCATTCATGCCATGCAAGAAATCATATCCAAACTAAGCTCTGTAACACATAGGAGTCTATTTTTAAGCCTGACTTGGCATCTTGAAATGCTGTGGTGAATGAACAAATGCTGATGGACTGCCATCAGTGTTGTATAGAAATAAGTGTAATTAGGGAGAAACAAATAAATAATAAAGAAGCCTAACTGCATTTAGCAGTTCCTTTATTGTCAGTAGTAGGATGTATATTCCCTTAACAGATTAAGCAACTGCACTGGTAGGTGGTGATTTGTGTTGCTGCCAACATCATTCACTTAGATGAGGATGATCTTGATGGGTGTTTGCAATTGCTCTCCAGAGGCAGCTTCTCCAACAATTACAAGACGATCCCAGTTGGATTAAATGAGTCAGTTGTGTGCAATAGCATTATGAGTGTCTTCCCAGATCTCAGACAGCTCATTTTGTTTGTCCACTCTGCCCCACTGCATGAAATGGCCACTCTGTTGTACATGTTTTCCCATGGTGTCTTATATCCCCCATGCAGACGGCAACAGCTGCTTTCCCAGATGGAGACCTACCTACTTGTTGTGGGAACAACAGGAATCCTCTGCCAGCAGTGCTGCTTCCAAGTGCTGCTGACTGCTGAACTGGAACAGAGGAAGGGCCCTGAACTGTTGCTTTCGGGAAAGCTTGGGGTTAAACCAACTGATGTCATTTTCTGTGCAAGTCTGTTCTCTGCTGGCCTGAGACACGAAGGTTGTGTCTGTGCCCTGTTTCTCTTGCAGATCATGCAATGGAGCTGCTTATGATGGGTGTCACTGAACAGTCTCTTGGCACCTGCCTTGCCATGCCTGCTCGATGAACTGATTTCTGGAGGAGAAAGGAGGTTCACACCAACTGTGTAGCCTTTTGTGTCCAGCTGCGGGCTGGGCTTTCCCCTTAGCCACATGTTGGCCTTCTGCATCATGCTTTATGCTTCTGCATCGTGCTTCATGGAGGAGAGTGGGTGTGTGTATTGTTGCTCATAAATAGCATTGCCAATGTCACCTGCCTGGACTGGGTATCCTCCCCAGTGACTTGAGCCACCTCCTCCTGACAGAGGGGTGCTGTCACAGGGCTGATTCTGTTCCGTCTCTAGTCAATGTAACTGTAAATACCTCACGTGCCTGCTAAAAGCTGAAGAGATGACTGACTTAAAAATAAATACTTTATATTTCCAGACCACCAGTGAAGTTCCTTAATGCATCGAACCCTGTACTACTGAGACCCAGTTACAGGCACTTAGATAGCAGTGTTGCAGCTCTAATGTGAATTCAGTGGTTTCAAGGCCAGGGTTAGCTTGAGTGTCCTGAAAACCAGTGTGGGACCTGAGGGAAGCTGAGCCCTGCGGCTGACACTCCACTTGGAGTGTTTTCATCCTCAGTCATCCCAGTTACAACAGTGTGGTGTTTCTTCTGTGATGCTGTAATGAGACCTAAGCAGTCCCATTGGATAATGGATGAGGGTAGAAAAGATCAGTCCAAAAGCTGAGCTAATGCAGCTCTCCTGCAGTTAGCTGGCAGTGAAGGAACAACAAAGACCTTGGTAATCACTGTAACAAGGTGAGAAGAGGTCTTGCTCTCTAATTGAGCTATCAAACCTGCACCTTGACTTTGTAACTTGAAAAGATGCTTGCAGCTTGCATTCTCCAAAGCTTTCTGAACCACATGCTCTCAAGCTTAATTTCTGTTGAAACCAGGTTCTTCCTTGAAAAAGATCTTCTTTGACTTAATGTGCTGCTAAATTGTCTCAAAGCCCTTTCATCTATTTGCTAAGCCTCTTCATGCTCAGCTCAGTTCATCACTACTCAGATGGGGGAAAACCATGCTTTCACCCATAATTGAACTGGTGTAAAGAGGTAGTGATGTCTGCTTTCACCCCTGCTGTTCCTCCAACCAGACCTGGCTTCCAAGCTTTGTCAGATCTTAAGTGAGCTATGTGTATGTAAAACATCCTGGAGACTTGAAGGGAGGACTAAGAACAAGGTCTGAGATGAGCTCTGTGAGAGGAAAAAGGCAGAATCTTATCTCTGAGCTGTTAAAGAGTGAAGAGAGGTCAAGAGCTAAGGCCATGCTGGGCAGACATCTCACAGCAAAGGTGAGCAGTGGGACTTGGTTTGCAATTTAATCAGGCCCTTGGACAACTTCTCTCTGATTGAAAGCTCTGGAATATTGATTACAGTCACTAAATTCTGGGTGCATGGGCACACTTGAAGGAAGAGGTGGAGTGAGAAGGAATGGGAGCTGGGAGCTGATTCTCTGCTGACCTGGCCTCCTCAGTGCCTGTGGGCAACGTAGTTGGCTGCCTGGCAAGGAACTCAGCTGCAGTCCCCTGGCAGGTGACCAGGCCCTGCTTGGGGCTGTCAAATCCATCTGGATCTCTCCATATGCTGCTGGAACAGATGTGCTTTCAGGGGGCCTGTTGAGTCAAGCCATTAAGCTTTTGTCAAACCATTAAGCTTTTGTCAAACCAAGCTTAAGTCAAACCATTAAGCTAACCAGACAGGGTCAGTGTATCCTGCAGCGCTGGAAATGCAAAGAGTAAGGAGACATGTAGAATGAGGCCTCACTTGTTTGTTTAACAGTTTTAACATGTCAAGACTCCTAAAGCAAAGTCACAGAATTTAAATAGTCACAAACAGAGATGTGTAAACACTTTTCAGTGCTGTTAAATGATATTCTGCATGTGGTGGTGGTCTCTGTGATAGGCAGGGTGTATGTTCCTGTGCCACCTGCTATATAACAGCAAAGGGGAAATGTTTGCTGAAGCACTGCTGTCATTACGCACCTCTCAAAATACAATGTCAGAGCAGTTCTGGAGTACGTGAGCTCTCAAGCTGTTACTCACCCCACAAAGGGAAACCCCACGTTCCACTTCAAAATGTGTGCGTTATCCAGTCTTGTGTAGCAGAACCTTTCCCAAAGGAAACAGGCAACTGCTTTCTCAGAAGTGGTTTGGGTATGGGGATGCTCCTGAGGCCCTGTTTATCTCTGGGGGAGAAATAAGTCTTGGTCTAGTCACCAGAAACTGCTTTGCTTCAGCCAAAGACCCATCTCTCCTATGTGAAGTGCACTATGATATTATAACTGATCCAACATCTAGACATGCTGCTGTGGTACTGGAAATGTGGGGAACAGACAGTAAAGCAGTATTTCTGCTGCTCTCTGAGACATCAAACGTGTATAACTGCTGCACTGGTCAGTGCACTGAGCAGTCTTGTGAGCCTGAGACTACACTGCAGTCAAAACCTGTGATGGAGGCTGAAGAGGAGACTCCAGCAGTCTGGGGTGCTGCAGGGAGGCACAGATGGATGTGAAAATGAGTGCCAGGAGCCTTGGCAATGCCCCCTTCCTGAGGAAGCTGTGCTATGAGACTAAAGACAGCACTCAGAAGTAGTCCAGTGTGATCAGCGAGAGCCTTGAACCTTCATCTTGATGGAGAAGCATGAAATGTGATAGACTCATTGAGAACAACACGTCCCATGTGCAGCAGAAATAAGTGGTGACAGTATAGATCTATGTGCAAAGTGCCAATGGATTTCAGCAGTCAACAAGGAAATAGAGTGGTTCTAATAAATCTGTAACCATACCCACCTTGCCTCTCCTGTAGGAACAGCAGTGTATCTTTGCCTGCTTGCATGTGCAATTGCAGGACATGGTTATTCCAAGTTACTAAATGTGTGTACATAAAACCACTGGTACATGTCCTGTGGATGCTTCTGCTCACAAACTGAATTTGCCCTCAGTTCCAGGTGGTTTATAACTTCAGTGCTTTAGCCTTTGCTGAGATGAGGTTTCATCTCCTCATCTCCTCTGAATAAACCCAAGCTCTTTGAAGGCAAGGAAGTCTCATTGTGCATCAATGCCCGAAGGACAGGGTGTTTTCCAATCCTGTAACAGAAAAGCTTTCTCATACTCTTGTTCTATTTCTACAGCATCACTGTATCCACTCCTTAGTGTTAACTGCAGCTGACATTAAACCAATACTTTGTGAAAGCTTTTTGCTTCCATTTTCTATTTAGTTCAATATGCAAACTGATATCTACCTCAAACATGCAGCCTGTAACGTAGCTGGTGAATGTGATGTGGGACAAGAGCTAAGCTATTGGTGGTTTTATGTGCAAGGAGGTTGATGGTACCCCACTAAAATACCCAGAAGCTGCCTCATTTATTTCCCACTGGAAAAGCTCATTTACCCATCGTGTCCCTCCCCTATGAATCAAGATCAAGGGTGAACCATACTTTAAAGGCCACCTTTTATGTCTATTTTAGCAACTGTTTAGCCTTAGTGGGATATGTCTGGTTTTAGGATTAGGGTATCACTTACACTGTGTCACTGTGCCCATCACCAGTGCTGCCCTGCACGGGCTGTGGCCTGGCCAAACCTGCTCCTCCAGAAACATCTGTGTCTTTGCCCTGTGGAGGGAGCAAAAAGGCATTACGAGAAGAAACAGAATGTCTGCTCACCTGAGCAGAATGTCTCTGAGCACAGTTTGAGAGCTGTGGTCAGGCAAGCTCGTGACAGAAGCTGTCCTGAGAGACAAGGGGGGAGGATTACAGGCAGTGCTTTGCAGAGCCCAGTCAGGGTCATCTCAGGGTATTTAAGTTCTTCCCTGAGCAAAGAACTATGAAAATGCATAAAAGTATGTGAGGAACAGTTCTATACGTGAGGAGGAGTTCTAGAAAAGCCTCGAGGGTGCCCTCTCCTCACTTCCTCAGGGTGTGTAATTCAGGCATTGTCTCTGAGGACATGACTAATGCTGAAGACACAGATTTGGTCTTTATTCCTTGGCAGGCAATAGATGTTAGAACAGAGGAAACATCCCACATGGACTCAAAGTGCAGCCATAGCCCTGATTTCAAGCCTTCTGATCACTGAGGTGGAGAGAAGCCCTCAAGCACTGTCCATTTGCCTGCAGTCACAATGAGGGGAGGCACAACATGCAGGGACCTGCCTGGAACATACAAACATCCAGAAAGAAAACGTGCATCAGCCCTTGGGGCTTGAGTACACCAGGGCTGTACCGGGGAAGTCAGCCCTTCCATCTCACATCACCCTTGTACCAGTGTTTCAGGGCCTCCTAATGCTGTGGGAACAGTCCAGAGGTGTTTAGAGGATGCCTAACCCTGCTCCTACTGTGACAAAGCCAGCAACACTTTGGAAGTGACTCCCTCTGAGGATGGCAGACGGTGCCAAGGCAAATCCCAAAGAGCCTGACCCAGCCTGCTCCCTGAAAGCCATTCACTGGCCTGTTACCCTGCTTTACAACACCAAGTTGCTACACTATATTGCAGTGACTACTTGTTTGCAATAAACAGAGGCTGTGTTTTACTTTTACTTTACCCTCTAGTAAAAAGCAACAGGAAATAGCCAATAAAACCCCTTCAGCTGGAAAATAAAGGATGTAACCGAAACAGAAGGGAATGAAAATGGGAGGGAACTAAAGATTCAGGGAACTGATGCTCAAAGAGCTGGGGGAAGGGATTTTGTGTGACCTCCCAGTGCTATTTAAGTTGAGCTTGAGGTCTAGAAGGTACTTGGGGAGTTTCTCTTGTGTTCTGTTTGGGACTGCCTGCTCTAGGCTGGTGAGTAGCTATGTTAACCTAAGGCCATTTGTTCTTTGGTTTCCATATGTTAATGATGCTGCCAGAATAAATGGGTCAGGAAACTGGGTAAATTTGAAGAGGCTGGGCTCATCCTGTGGTTTTTAGCTGACTTTGGCTCCTAAAGTGGTAGTATTTGTGGTAGTATCCAAATGCTGGCAGCATAATTCAGAACTGAGGCTTCTTCTAATGAAAGTACACTCATGGGTTTAACTTTCCATTGAGTAGTCTGGTGTGGACTTATGTGTTGAGAAGGTTCCAGGGTCTGATACTGACTCTTCCTGTAACAGCCCTGCAAAGTAAAACAAGCCTGTGTGGTTTCAACTAGAAGGAACTACTTTTCTCTGTCCCAAATAAGCCTGGGCAGTGGAAATCTCTTAATTCTACTTAACAAAGGGTGTTTGTGTGGTTGGGTTTGCTGTCATTTTGTAGGGATTCCAGCTGGAAGTGTAAACTCCATTTCCCCTTCCAATTGAAGGAGTTGCTTTAGTCAATGGACTGCACCTGAACTGTTACTTGATGGGATTAACACCAGCTACTCCTTGGTGTTGACTTCCACCTTGCCAGTTAGTAACCATGCTTGAGTAACTGATGGGAGTCCCTGATGGAGTGCAGAGTTCAGAGCTCTGAGCTGCCTTAGCTCTGCAAATACAGAGAAGCAAACAAGTGACAATTAAGAATGTACAGTGGAGCTGTTGTTACTTCTACCTTACTGATGCTCACCCAAGGTGTGGTAGGAAGATGCTCTCTGCTGTATGAAACTCAGCCGCTTCTGTAAAGGGCGGCCTGTCCTGCAAGCCAACAGTGCTGCTTGTAGACAGACAGTCGTGATACCCAGCTGCTCTTTCTTGCAGGTTGAGCTCAGTGCCAACATGGGGAGCAACTTCAGCAGGCAGATGTGCTGTGTGCCTTGTGGGAGATGTCTGAAACAGGAGGAAGCAAATGAAGAGACCAGTGAGACCAAGCCAATTCTGCAGACCTCAGGAGGAACATCGCTGTGCATTGGTACACCACCTCCCACACCAGCCCTGCAAGTCTCTAAGCAAGGCTCTGAGGAGGTGCAGTCACTGAGCCAGGATGCACAGCCATCAGCTGGTGCTGTGGAGGAGAACATGGAGACCTGCTCTGCTGTGGATGCCATGGGAATGACTGAGGGGTGGGAGGCAGCCTGGGTCTCCACAGGCTTCTTGGTAGCCCTTGAAGATGGCAAGACCAAAGGAGAAGCTGAAGTCTTAACCGAAGCAGGCAATCAGCAAGAGGGAGAGCAAGTGGGTAACAGGGAAGAGAAAGTGAAACCTGCCCCTGGTGCTTCTGAGGTCCAGGTTGTTGCACCCACCACTCAGGATGCAGAGCTGGTTGGAGCCAGACAGCAGCCTGATGAGCAGGCAGGGGCTGGCAGTGAGGTTGGCCCAAGCGCTCTCCAAAGAAATAGTCCCCCCTTTGTCCTCAGCTTCATAGAAATCCTAAGTGAGACGGCAGCTGGCCAAGACTGTGAGCACAAACCTCCTGCAGGGGCTGCAGAGAGTCTCACAGAAAGGAACTTGCCACCGCGTGCTGCACAGATGGTGGAGGAGACTGATACCTACCTTCCTGCTGAGCACGTGGAGGAGCCAGAAAGGACTAAGCTTGCTGAAGGAAGTCCTCAGTCAGCTGAGAGAGCTGAGCTTCCTCCTCTGGTAGAGGTAGAGACAGCATCTCTCCTGCCTATGCAGGTGGCCAGGGAGACTGTGGATGCTTTGGCAATCCCAGCAAATGGCAAGGCTGAGATGTACTCTGCTTCTGCAATGCCTTGGGAGTCACTGTGTCCAGAGAGGGCATCTCTTGATCCAGCACACCAGCTGCTTGACTTCCTAGAGCAAGAGACCCAGTCCAGTATGGGAGCTGCAGAGAGCTTGTGCTGTGCTGAGCCTGTGGAACAGAGTGGGGTTTTGTGCCTCCATGAACTGGAAGATGAGAACAGGGAATGTGATATGGAAACTGCAGCAAGTGAGGCAGAGCCACAGCAACAAACAGAGCTTCCAGCAGAACCAGTAACTTGCATTCAGATACCTGTAAAGCAAGATGCTGGCTTCCTAAATGTGACCCCCTCACTGTCTGCGGAGCCTGGGAGTAGTGGAGAAAGAGAAGCTGAGAATGTTGAGGCTTGAGAGACCTGAAGATGGAATGGCCTGCTGTCAAATCTGCATTCAGTGGCAAGTGTGATGCACTTGCCTTGAGAGATTTCAGCCATAGGAAGCAACTCAAGCTGTTGAATTGGGATTTTGTAAGATGTTTCGGACTCCTGAGAGCAGTCTTCCTGAACAGATAGGTGATAGTAGTAGATGTTCCATATCTTCTGAATTCCAGCTGAGATGTGGTTCCAGTTCTTCCTCTTTCCAGCAGCTGAATTCAGGAGATTATGTCCTACTGGGGGAGAAGAGGCTCACTTCAACTGTGAGTTCACAGTGGTGATGTTGGGCACTGCGTTCCCCCTGTGGGGCATGATGTTTCATCTCTTAGTCTTAAGAGCCTGGGAATGGAGAAGATAAATGCTCCTTTAATCCAGCCCAGTCAGATGTTTGCTGTGAGGCAGAGAGTTCTTCCTTTGCTACCTAGAAGCAACCACATGCTTGAGCTACCTCCCTGCATACCCCTTGTGTGCAGCTGATGGTCCCTGGTTTGCTGTCGCTATTGAACAAGGTGATGAAATGATGGTTTGTTCTTGTCACAGTGGCAGCATTAATGGCATCTGTACTGCTTCTGCAGAAGTGAGAAACGTAGTCTAGATCAGAATGCAGAAGGCAGTGTATTGCAGCTTAAATCTACTGACTTTTAATGTCTCTACCTTTGTACTACCAATAAAATATTTTAAGATCATGGCAAAACCCTGTCCTGAATATGTTTTAATTGTTGGGTGTTACAGACAAAAGAATATGGCTGCAACCACTCTTGTGCTCTTCTTTAAGCACTTCAAAGGAGAAATGGTGACTATTCTCCCTTAAAACCCCTTTGAACAAACTGACTGTATGGAGTGCGGTGCCCAGATGTAAATGTGGGAGGGCACAGGGATGGCACACTGAAGTTCTTTCAGGCTTACAGTGTACTTGAGGAACAGGACTTGAAAGGATGCTGGGGGATGAAAAACAATACAAGACAAAGCTTAATGCTGGTGAATGATCTGCTTGCACAGGGCTGAAAGCTGAGAAGGTGGGAGCCATGTGATGCTGCAGATGAAAGTGCTTTGGAGAAGGGATAAGGTGTTTTAATACTTTGACTTTGTTCTTCCAGCTGCATTTAGGCTGCCAAAGCCTCCTATATGTAAGGCTTGCCAAACAAATCTCCACTTATGAGCCCATAAGCTGCAAGGAAAGAGGTGCCTACAATACCTTTCCATTCCTTAAAAGGCAGCTCTAAGCTAGTGAACTGTTTGTTGCTCAGGTGGGCTATCTCTGCTGTGATACCAAACAATGGGATGCCGGGGCCTGAAAGGAGAGAAGCTATTAAATAAACATCCTTGTGCAAAGCTGACTCAAAACTTCTCTTTCTAAACTTGTCTTAATTCACGTGTTCTGCCAGAAGTCACAGTTCTCTCTCTTAATGCTTGTGGCCAAGGGCTGCCCAAGCAAGGAACTGGGTGAGCTAACTGCTAGTTTTTGTCCCAGCCTACCCCCCGAAACAAAACCTCACTTCAGGCAGACAGGAAGACCTGAAAGCCATCAGACCTCATCATGTTTATGCCTGCCTATGGGCTGGTAAGTTAATTCTGTCAAGCAGGGTTATAAGAAGCAGCTGTGCCACAGAAGATGCTTTTTAACCATTTGAAGTCTGGGGAATGTGATTCCTTAGCCTGGAAATAGGGGGAAGGCAGAAACTCTCCAGTGAAGTTCATGTGATACATCATCTGGAAGGGTTAGGTGTTGGTGTCTCTACTGTGTTGTAGAGCTCAGTGCTGGAAAGCCTTTCTCACTCTTTGAAGAGAACATTTCTGTTGCTCTCTGGTAATATCAGCTGTGTGATGGATGAGAGGAGCCCCTGGGCAACTCATCCACTGCATCTAGCTGCCATGTGCACTGGAAGAGACAGTTCTAGGAAGAGGGAGCAGCTTGAACTCTGTGCAATAAAAACCCCAAACCACAAAGACTGATGTCCTGAGCTGACGGCAGCATGCTCCTCATCACTAGTGATGCCATCTAAAAGGCTTTGTAACAGTCCTGTGGTCCAGCATTCAATCACACGACACAATCCTGAGCTGACATCTGAGCAAAGCTCTTTGTAAGGGCCATGATTTTGACATTTGTCACAGAGTGAAGTGTATGGCTTTTTGAGAACAGCCCTTTAAAATATGTCAGAGTAGCAGAGGTGGGAAATAGCCAGTCAGCAGAGCAGATGTGATCGCTGTGACAGCGAGGTTTCCTTTCCCCTGCTTGTGGGACTGACATCTTCTGTGGCGTCTCCAATGCAAGAGGTTTTCTGCATTGATCCAAACAGGTGTAAGCTGGACTCTGTTATTAGACTGTCCCCATTTTCCACAATGATGCAAGGGCAAGAAATGTTATACTTTGAATCTCAGATAGGAGTACAACCTGAGTGATGTAAGGAATAACATCAACCCATGCAGAGGCTGCATGACAGCTGCAAATGTGTCATTTCCTTCCAGTTGCGCTGTTGTACAAGGCACCAGTGTCCCTAAGGCACCAGAGTTTTTCAGTCCCTGATCAGTGACAGTCTGTATGTACCGTCATCTGTGTATCTCACACGTCAAAACCAAGGATGAATTCCAGAGAGGTTTCCAATAGTCAAAGAACTGACGAACTGCTGATACATTGCATCAGCTCAATAGGAAGCATACAAAAAAGGCTTTGGAGAAGCTGGCATAAAAGCCCCCAGCCAGAAAGTCAGTGAAAATGTGTGAGTAGGATAGTGCAGAGCAGATGCTGGACCATGTTAAAAGGCAAGATATGGATGTTGTTCAAGTCCCACAACTGGCAGTACACGTGAATTACCTCACCAAAAGCTCCTTTGTGTTTTCTGCATTCAAGGAATCATAGGAGCTGGGCAAAGTATAGGAACCTGAACCAGATTTGGTGTCAAATAATGCAGGTTCAAGGGGCTTTTATGGCATCCAACCAGTGTGATCTGGATTTTGCTCAGCTCCATTGCTGCTGGCAGCAGGTGTTCAGGATCTGCCTTTCTGCTCCTGGCTCTGGGATTAGGCTGGCTTTAATGGATATTTGCTTTTGTGCTTTGCCCAGGTGACCTATTTCATGTTACAACTGGCTGCCAGGCAGTGAACACAAGCAGGGCAATACAGCAACTGTATGGCTGTTAATGCCAAGCGAGGGGGATCAGCTGGGGCTGCAGACATTAAGATAATCTGCTGTCAAACAGGCACTTGCATGATCCAACCAGTTGAAGACAGCACAGAGGTGGAAAGTGGCATAATTCGCCCCCCAGCTGCCCAATATAAAGTAATACAGGAGGATGCAATGGTTTGTAAACCCAGGGACTGCTCATACCCAGCCTGAAGTACTGCTGCTCTTCTACCTCATCACAGGCTATAAACAGGGGTCACTTTACTTGCCCATGGCTGCGCTGTATTAATCATTAGCTTTATTTTAAGTAGTCAATGCTTATTACCCAGTGACCACAATGAAGCTAATCATGTACCAACTGCACTCAGCAGGTACAGCCGTATGCTGCTTCCAATGGCTATGAAATGGCTGGGAAATGGGAAAGACAGTGTGAGGTAACTTCACAGCCTGGAACTAACATTGGGAGTCAGGGGGGAAGAGGTTGAGCGTGACCACCTCCTCCTATTTAACCAACTGGGGCTTTGACTGGTAGGTGTTGGGTGGTCACTGGGTATTGTGCTGGTAAGAAGGGGCTGTGGTTTGAGGGGTGATGCTGGTGCGGTTTTGTGCAGTCTGAGATTGTTGTTTGGTTTTTATGCTTTGGGGGTCTTGGCTTTAATTCCTGCACAGTTTTAGAGTCTTTTTGAGTGCAAGCAGCTTTGTTATTAACTTGTGTAAGTATTCAAGGCAGACCCTGCTGTTGGGCTCTCAGGAGTTCCTTTTGTGCTGGAAGCTGTTCTTTTGCTTTCTGGTTTGCTTGTGCCTCTTGCAGCCTTTGGTTAATGGCCTTATTAAGGAATGACCCACGTTGGGTCTTGTGAATTTTAAGTTCACGTGTAACTTCTCTGCCTGCCTTGCTTCCTGCTCCCATCTCCTAGGAGGTCTGAGCACCTCCTTGGCTGGAGTCTAACAAATTTGGCTTTGCTATACAAGTCTGTAGTATAATGCAATCCCATTGGCACTGCAGCCACTGAAAGCAAGCAAGAGCCAGTTTCTGGTTTGATTGATGAGTAGTCTCCTCTTCCCTCTTCCTCAGACTCTTTATCTCTTATGAAAGAAAGAGGGAAGGTCTCTCTGGTTTTCCCCTGCATGTGCAATTCCACCTGTGTTTAGCTCCTATTTGTGATCCCTGGTAATGCTCTGTAGCTACTACTGTGTGAGAACTGGACAGCTAATTGCTCCAGGTGGATACAGGCTAATAAATACCCATGTCTTGCAGGTGTGAAGCCATTTCATAGAGCTCCCCACTCACCTCCAGCGAGTCTACAACTCGTAGCAGGTGGCAGCTTCTCCAGAAGAAGGTACTGAGCTGAGGTGCTCCTTTCATCTCTGGCAATGGGAGGGATCTTTGGCAAGACCAAGAGAACCTGTGTGTTTCCAAAAAGAGTTATTTTTTATAAGGCCAAAGGAAAAAAGACACTGGGGACCACACGTGTGTTCTGTGATGCTTCAACATGGACCGGGGAGAACCATTTTCAGTCAGCACGCATAGGAAGGACCCCAAAAGGCCCTGAACCTCCTGCTCTAAAGTTGCTGTTGGGTGCACCTGAGGCTGCAGCTTGGGCTGAACAGGAGGCAGGAGAGCAAGGTGCACCTCTACCTGCACAACACAGTGAGGCCCCGCTCCCCGCCACCGCTGGAGACACACGAGATGCTGAGGTGCCACAGCACCCTGAAGCTGAGCCCAGCGTGGAGGTGATGCAGCACCAGGAGCACACTGAACAGACTAAGAGAGAAGCACAGTCTGCCTGGGGAGGCTCAGAAGAGGGTAAGGCTGAAGCTTCTCTGCACTCTTGTAGCAGCTGTGCACCCAGTGAGCAGCTTGGCTATGGGGATCATGAAGTGACACCTCTTACACAGACCGTGGTGAAAGCTGAAGTCCACGTGTCTGCAGATGTGCAAGGTGGACCTGGCAAGGTGCAGTCTGCTGCAGCAGCACCTGAGCCTGGTGAGGAGCAAGAGGCTGGAGGTGTGTGTGCTCCAGAGGACACTTGTGTTGGAAAAGCTCCCGGGGGAGTGTCTGTGCAGAAGGCAGCTGACTCCCTGGCAGCTGTGTGTACCACAGAGGAGTCAGAGCTGACTTTGGAGCCTGCAGAGACAAGAGAGGGCACTGGAAATGTGCAGAGACCTGCAGAAGAGCAGGCAGCAGAAGAAAAAGTACATTGTGCTGCTAAAGCCCCACCTGATCTGCAGTGGGAACAGGATACAGAGGGTTCTCTTACTGAGGATGTGGCAGAAAATGCTTCTGAACCAGAGCAAGCTGAAGAAACGGCTGAGGACTGTGATGATGGGCAGACACTGGAGGAGCTCCCATGCTGTCTGGCAGAAACCCAGGCTGCCCTGCAGGATAAAGAGAAAATCAGAGCTAGCAACGGGGGAAATCCAGAGGAGCACTGAAAGAGCACATGGAACTTGGTGTGGCAACCACTGAGCAGACTGGGGGCTTGTCTGCAGGCAAGTGATGAATCCGCTGCCTTGATCCTCCAAGGGGCTAACATGTGATGCGTATTTGTACTCTGGAAACCTCTTTGGGCTTTAAAGCCTGCTTTGAAAAGTGATACTGAACTTAAAGCTGGTATATTGTCTTTTGCAAGTGGCACTAACCTCTCCCTCTCTCCAGAGCAAAGCACATCTCTGTACTAAGTGTATTTATGTAGATGACTCTTTATTTTCATGCACATTTCCCCTGGCCAGGGCTATGCGCTTCACAGTGATCTGTGTGACTGCACAGGGTTCAGCCTTCCCTGCCAAACAAGGCAGATGCTTTAACTACACTTGTCTGTCCCCCCCACTCTGACTGTCACTACTATTTGAAACTGACTGTGGTGAAATGCTCCATGGAAAGTGGAGTCTGTTGTGATTGGGATCAATAAATGGATGCATTTTAACACTTCTTACCTGGAAATGTTCTTTAATTAGCGGCCACATGCTTGATGGTTTGTGCTTGTGGAATGGAGGTGAACTGGCTCTGATGGGAGGCCAATGGCAGAGAAACTTCTGGGGGTGGTTTTGCTGCATTAAGTGGATTTCAGGCCATTGCATACCTGCTGCTGGTCTAATTATAGAGCTCCTAAAGAGGGGGGCGTCTTCCTGTCAAACCTGAGCAGCTGGTTCTGAATTTACACGGGATGCGCTGCTGCAAGGAACCAGGAAAAGGCCACAGCAGAGTTCCTTTCCCTCTTTCAGCCCAAGCAGGGGCTTACACCAAGTGATTCTGCGGAGCTCCTGGGGATCTCCAAGTGCAATAATGACTTGTTCTAGACAGCTGGAAAACTAGCACGCTAAGGAGAGCAAGGTCCTCCCTAAGGAAACCATTTCCAGCTCTTGTGTTCCTGTGCACTGCCTATAAGAACATAGGAGGGAACAATCGTAGTTAAAGGCAAGTCAGGATATGAGGGTTTTGATAGCTGTGCATCTCTTTAAAGGATGATTGGTTTTACTGGCTTTAATGTACTTAATCACATCAGAAAGATAGTGTAGCCTTAAAAAGATTTCCTCTGAATCAAAGGACCAGGCTGCCACGCTGCAAGCCTGACTTGAGGCAGACTTCCTTAATATGTTTCCCCTTATGACCAAATCTGAATGGCGACCCTGTTCATGGAGGTGTCTCTTCCCCCATCCCTCGAATAACACAGGGCGTGTTCCTTCCCTCTGGCTGGTCCTCAAAATCCCAAAGGCACCTACAGCAGCTGATCATGCTGACCAGCTGCCCTGGTTTGCTTGCCTCAGACAAAGCTGCTGCTGCTCTCAGTGTGGATATTATGCCCTCCTTCCATAGGATTTAGATATAACAATTAGTGAGTGGGCAGGCTCCTGCTTACCAATGCCAGGAGAGCCTGAGGAAGTCATGGGAAAAGAGACAATGCTAATGCAGAGCAGCAGAAGCATCACTGCTTCTCTCTTAGATATTCAGATCAGCAGCTGTAATGAACTGCCAAAGTGTTTTCAAAGGGTTGGTGTTATCATCTGCTCTCTGGTTTGTGGTCGCTGGGAAAATCAATGGCTGGTTGACAATGTGGCAGGAAGAGCAGAAAGCACTGGCGTGTTCAAGAAGAGAATCACAGATGAAGCAGAGAGAAAGGGACATGAATTCCTCTTGGGCTGGGGAAGGGCTAAATGCCAGAAAGGAAGAAATTGAGGGACAGGCAAGGCAGAAAGTAGAGAGATGTCTGTTTGCGTATATTCATGGCAAAGGATCACGGAAGGGATGGCAATCACATTGAGGAGTCTCGGGTGACATTCAGGCACAGACAACTCAGAGCAAAGATCTCTCTCTGATTCTGGCAGAAGAATGTTTCTGCATTCTCACATTGAAGAATCATTTCAGAATAAGCTTGTCTCTGGATGTTATGCTTGTGATTTGCTAAATCCATTTCTCATCAGGGGACAACGTTAAGGGGTATTCAGCAGCTCTTACTCCCCCTGTGACTGGGGGTATCTGCCACGATAAAATGGGCAATTATATGACCAGGTGGCTGATGCACAAACGGTGGTAGGGATCAATTCTCACCTCATATGGTCTTGGGCAGAATAATGGTGCAGGTTAGAGTTCCATAAACATTATCCCTAAACCCAAGCGTCATTCAGACTGATTGCTGTACAGCTGCTAACCTGTTGGCCTACATCACGAGCTGGTTGGTTAGTTTGTGTGAACAAATGCGCACTTCAATTCTACTTGAATTTACTATTTAAGTCATATTAGAAAGTCTGGGAAACAGACCTGCAATAGGAATCATGGACCTTCTGCTCGTACTCTCAAAAGGGAGCAATCCTGCCTTCCAGAAGGGAAGCATCTTCCATCAGATGTAATACTGCAGGGATCTGGGGCAAGAAGTTTTTGTATGCCCTGTGTTCATTTGCACCCAGCTGAAGGTTGGCAGTGTATGATGTTCCTTGGTAAGTGAGACAGTAGTAGCATTTACTCTTACAACAGTTCTGATGCTTCCCTTGAGCATAAACTTCTGGGCTCTTTAGATGTGCCCCATATTCTGTAAAGCCAAGCTTTCATCTCCAGATGTCCTGGTTTGCCTTGTCCTGGGCTAACCTCTCCAAGTTACACAGGGAAGATTCTTCTTTGCCAATTCTAATGGCAAATATCAGGAGAGACTCCACCTCATTTCTGATATTGGCACCGACTCTAATGTCAATGATGGGTTTGCCCTTTTTGTCTTGTAAAGTATTTGGGTGAAATG
Source organism: Psilopsiagon aurifrons (assembly GCA_025447955.1). Classification (NCBI taxonomy): domain Eukaryota; kingdom Metazoa; phylum Chordata; class Aves; order Psittaciformes; family Psittacidae; genus Psilopsiagon; species Psilopsiagon aurifrons. The sequence continues at coordinate 64,870 of JAOEHY010039681.1, read as the reverse complement.
CTACATATATCACTGCCCTTGGAATGGAAGCTGCTTGTCTCTTGCAAGCCTTTTAACACTGACTGGGCTTGCTGTACTCAAACTGCTGCAAACAAAGGTACAAGGCCACACCTTCAAATGTGACTCTCGTATGAATAGGACTTCAGTGATGAAAGAGCTTGAGTGCTTTTAAACTCCTACGCTTAGAACAGGGAAAGACCATTCTGTAACAGCAGAACAATTGCAGCACAACCCATCTACAAGACGTCTGTGACTCCACGTTTTAAGCATTAAACTCTCTTTGGCTGCCTCATCTTTTTGGGTAACTCCTAATGGGAGGGGGTGTTAATAGCAGTGGTGTGACTAACTCAGCTCCTTTCCCAGGCTCTAGGCTGCCCTCTTAAGATGAGAAGCAGCAAGTTCTTTGACTGGTAAGTCGACCATAAATCACTGCAGGCAAGCACAGTATCATTATACCCCCCATACCTGGCTTGCAGACAGCGTTTTGGCTCCTCCGAGAAGCTCCGCTTTTCTCTTTTATCTATCAGGTTTTCTGTCATTCAGCAGGAAACCCTGAAAACACTTTTGAGAACGTGAAAACCCAGCAAGTTTGAGGAGCCCAACTCCTGCTCCCTGCTGCTCTGTACGGCTCCAGATGTTGCTCCTCCTTTCGAAGCGCTGTGGTAAAGAATCATCACCATCTTAATCACAGGAGTCTGTTTCTTCTGACCTGTTTAAAATGCTTACACAACTTAGGAAGAAGGTCAGCTTTTGGTCAATACAAACCATTTCTGTATCGCTGTAGGTATTGTCCCTTCCTGGCTTTCAGAAACAAAGTCTTTTTGCTCCCTTACTCCCTGCTCTCTCCACATGTAAGAAACCCAGGTTTAAAGGCCCCAGATCTGGCAGTGATCTGACAGCCAAAACTAACTGTGATGTGAAAGTCAGACATGCTCTGAAACAAAAGGCAGTCAAAAGCCCTTCCTGACAGAAAGCAGAAATACCATCACAAAGTCTCCAGCAGCTCTGCCTCCTGTGCTGCAGGGTGCATGCAACCAGCAACACCTCCCCGCAGATGAAAAGCACCTAAGATCTGTTCCTGAGGGTGAGAAACGTGTACTTGCCTATGATCTGAGGTGTAACAGGTAAGATACAGGCTATTTTTCCCGTAGCCTGCTGTGTAGCTGCTGCTCAGTCCATAATAAGGGCTGTTATCGTCACTTTGCAGGAAGATAGCCCACTGCATCTTCAGTTCTGTATTAACACTATGGGAGGAAAGGAAGCTCATATCTAAATGCACAGAAACCCATGATGTGATCCCAGAAGATGTTTCATAACATGAACAATTCCACATCTGTTATTTCTAGGCTGCAGAGATGGTGTATGTGGACAAGAATTCACTCATTAGGGTTTGGTGCGAAGCAATTCAGTGTTACTGTCCTGCCCCATTTAAAGTCCATCTGCTCCTTACAAACAGAGCTGTCTGGGGGCTTTACCTTTGAAAGCGTGGGAGGGCACCGTATGACACAAGTTTGGGTGTTTGCTACTTGTATTTGTGGGATGTTTGCTCTCTGTCTTCTTGGGGTCCTAACTGGCTTCTCTACTGAGATGGAACTGTCTTTAGACCAAATCTCAGCCAGTGGCAAGAGTATGGGGCGAACAGCAAAGCAAAGAAACATTCACAGTGCGAAATGGCTAAATGAGGATGAGGAAGGGAAACAATTTTACTGCCTATAAGAAAAATAACGGGTGTATTTGTACTGAGGGCAATGAATATCTGCATCTTTATGCTTATCTTTATAAATAAAAGGTCTCTTGAGATAATGGCAATGGAATCTGTCAACTGTCATATTTTGAATCACTTCTGTATCTGATGCTGTATCTCTTTACTGTTCTGATGACAGTATCTAAGAAATAGAAATATACCAGAGAATAAACTGTTATTCCCCTTTCCTCCTATTACACTGCCCTACCAAAATCCTGGTGTGATCAAGATGAAACACTTCCCTGCTATACTCATTTAAACCAAATGATCGCTTACTCTGGGAAGTCAACCTGCAAAACACAGCCTGATTTCTAAGCTGTCCTCTTTCTAGCTCTGGTATCAAGGAGCATCTCTCTGCAGCCTGCTTTCCCTCCCCCAGCAGAGGTGGCTGTGTTAGTCTTTCCTGCCTTCTCTTCTTACAACTCTATAGTTTTAAGTGATTAAATCCACGCAGTGTTGTGAGCGAGTGCCTAACCAGCAATGGATTCACCCATTTTTACACATTCTACCCAGAAAAGCAGCTCAAACAGTGCAGCAAAACTGCTCAGGATCCATGAACTTCAAGTTAAAACTGCAATTCCTAAATCACGGATGTTTTCCTCTGGCTCCTCTTCCTCTGCGCTGTGTCGGCGCAGCTTCCTGCGGAACCAGCCGTGTCCCATCGTGTTGTGTGGCACTTCTATGTGACTTTCAGTATTGCACTATGAAAACCAGCGCAGCAGTTGTAGTGGAACAGCACTTTGAAGGGAACTAATGAACTGGGGCTTGCGGGGGAATGGTGTGCTGTCACTGGCTACCCTACTTAGGAGCAATACCTCATCACCCGGAGTAAGAAGTACCGAGATGTGCTACTGGCAGTGGTTTAAGTCATGCTTACTGTGGAGTCTACCTGCCAGAAACAGGGCACTTGTCTTGCTTGTTTAATTACATTCTGCGTTTAAAGTGTGTTTTCTTCTTTCTAGCAATGACAGTTCATCTGCATGACACAGATTTCAAAAGGGATCCATAGACAGATCTGTATGGGGGTCCCTCTTTCCTTTTCTCAGGGAGTTTGCTCTTGCTCCTTCTCTGCAAAGGACTTAATCTAATGATGCTATAGATTGAAAATTGCACTCTGGAGTAACTCGAGGCAGTTTTTCCTCTGCATTCAAAATATACTGTCCCTTATTACTTGAGCTCCAAGTGATGGCATCACTGTGGTTTCTAAAACCTGAATAAAGGATGGATACAACAATGACCTAAGGGCCTGAAATCCACATATTTCTCATCTCTCAATAAGGTGGCATTGTGCCTTCTGCCTCCTCCCTTCCATCCCTCACTGTGCCTGTGACTGACTAACCTGGCTAAATGTGAACTTCTTTCTCCAATTAACAAATGGCCTAGGAAATAAGAGGAGACCTGAACAGTATCTACTTTGGTGCTATAAACTAATAACTGTAAAGTGCAGTATTGGCTGAGAGTCATGGTGAGTAACTGACTTCCTCCATGCTCTCAGTGATGTCAAAAGACTGTTCCTTGAACTGGCTTAAAATCAATAAATCCTGCACCTTCTCTTCAACCTGCCCTGAAAGGTGAAGCTGACCCTCTTTTAGGGAGAGGGGAGGGGCCGCACTGGTGGTCAATGAGATGTAACAGCATTTAGCCCCAGGAGGATCCAAAGTTCCTGCTCCAGATGTAGATAACGATGAATAAGCTGGGGAAATGGGAAAAAAACACATCAGACCTTGAACTCTTTCTTATCTCTATGCTCCTCGGAAAACTGGGCCAGAGCAGCAGCAGCAAATGAGCTCTTACCCAGGGTTAGGGTGTGGGTGCTAATGAATTTCTTATTGCCTTGCAGGTGTGATGGGCTCCATCAGTAACAAGGATTTAACTTGGCTTGCTCCTATGAAAGGCTCTGCTGGTGCCAGTATCCCAAAGGCTCAAGGTTCCCTAGAGAAGGCTGCTGGTGGGACTGCTGCTACACAACTTGATCATGGGGAATGAACTCAGCCACAAGAAGTACTGCTGTGGAACGCCTGTGCCGGCAGCTGAGCAAAGCCATCCAGCCCTGGATCTCCCTGCTGCACAGACCACCCCGGGGGCTGTGCTGAGGCGCAGTGTGAGTTGTCCTGCGAAGGAGAGATCACAAATCACTGCTACAGGGATGCAGGTCAAGGATGTGGGAGGAGAAAGCGAAGCAGCCTCGGGTTCCCAGTCTGCTGCACAGGTAATGGAGAGAGCCACTGAGCTGCAAGACCCTGGTGAGGCCCAAGCTTGTGCAGGGAAGGCAGAGGAGACTGCAAGCCAGCCAGCTGCAATGGGAACTCCAGGCAGGCAAACTTGTGCTCCAGCTCAGGAAAGGCCTGCAGCAGCTCAACAAGCCGAAGGAGACAGAGGAGTGATGACAACTGACTTGTCTCTGCAAGCTGCTACAGAGGAAGGAGCTAGAGATGGAGGAGATGGGGTGACTGTCCAGGCAAGGATGGAGAGGAGCTCCATGGTAAGCAAGAGGCTGTGCAAGCCAAGCCCTCTCTGCAGGTGGCTGAAGAAACTCAAGTCCCCAGCAGGAAAAGCTCAAGTGAAGCCCAATGCTACCAACAGCCAAGAGTGAGGCTCTCTGTGGACTGCAAAAGTAACCAGCGGCAGTAAGGTACCCTCCAAAAGAGACTGATAAGTGTGACTGCTCTGTCCTATTTGAACTGTGTGTCTGCTGGATAGCTGTGTCTGTCTATATACATAGGGTAGCATATAGAGCCCATTCTCTGGTAGAAAGGGGAAATGAAATGTCTCTGTGCTCTCAGCAGGCAGAGTGTGAGGTTTGTTTGGTTTGTCTTTGCTGCTCACTGGGGGATTGTCTGTAGTAGCCTCCTCTTGGAAGCTCTGCAAGGGTGCAGGTTGCTGCATCCTCCTAATGCTTCCTACCATCATCTGATTTCCTTTCCCTTGCTTTCAATACGTTGCTCTGCCTCACAGACCAAGATAAGTGCGTTAGTATTGGCAAGCTAAATAAATACATGGAAAACCCATGAGCTGCCTCTAAATGCATAATGGTAATGGCAGGGGTTGTGTGGGAGGGTTGGTAAACAAGGGGCTCTTGTTTTGCTGTTCAAAGTGATTGCTCTGTGTATGCTTCTGTAAGTCAATAAAAGCTAGTTTCATTGCCTCAAATGAAGCATTGGCTACAGCTGAGAGGGGGATAAGGGAGAGAAGGAAAGAAGCTGCTGCTACCTACCCACAGATGCAGGAATGCTACTGAGAACTTGGAGTTCTCTACAGTTAGGAAGGCTACTGAGTGCTGCAGGACAGGAGAAGCCAGTGCTGGCTATGGTGGGGCTGCCTTCTAGACAGGGAAGTCCAGCCTAAGAAGATGTGTAGAATGGTCTTTGGTTTGATGACTGTAGCTGCAGCCATCCTCGTGGCTCCTATAAATGCCTTAGAAGTGACTCCATGAGTGTGCCCGTGGCAGGGGGTTGGAACTGGATGATCCTGAGGTCCTTTCCAACTCAACCCATTCCAGGGTTCAGTGTCAGGCAGCCCAGAATGCTGAGCCTTGTTCTGCTGAAGAAACCAGCTCACAGCACCAATTCTGGGAGTAAAAAGAATAACATGGGGAGCTGCCTTGTAGGCAAAGGTGAGGAGTGGGGTGCAGAGGCTGTGCCAGAAGCATCCCAACCCATTTGAGGGTGCCAACCTCCCCTTGAGAAGTAGGGGGCTGAGCTGCTCTGCCAGGGAAGCTAAGCCAAGGGCCTGAGCTTCTGAAACTAGCCATGGGCTCCTCCAGAATGCCTTGGGAAGCTGTGCTGCTCCCCTTGCTGCTGATAGAAAACACACTGCTTTTAGGCATTGAGGAGAAGTTTCATCCTATTCCCAGCTGAGCCATGATGAATGGAAAGACAAAATGCACCATTCTTGGGTTTGTCGTTCAGTTCTTTCCTTCACAGAAGTCACAGTTTAGAGTTCTGCCTTGATGTTTCACAACTCATCCCCAGCTCACATATAGGGTGAGCAGGGACAGCAATATGCTTTAGTGTTGTTCTTGCTAAGTCCAAGTTTAATGAGCTCAGGGTGCACCTTAAAGCTCTCCTGGGACAGAATTAAACCTAAAAAATAGCTCAGTATCTCTCTTTCCATTCCTCCACCTTAATCAAAAGCAGGTAGCTATGCAAGCAAGGAAAGAAGTAGGAAAGCAGCTGGCTCTTGCTGTGTGCTCAGAAGCACCATCTGGTGCTCTGCTTCTCCTTGTGCAAAAACAACTCCTTGGTTGTTAATGACCTCTAAGGATAATATTTGTTCTGTGTCACCTCCAGGTCCCCCGAAAACTTACAGGAAGTTTTCAGAACAAACACTGGCCTATTTATGATTGTAGGTATGGGAGCTATCCACTGGCACCAGGACTGCAATAACCACTTTGGAAGGTGAGGGATGAGATCTTGTGCGGATGGATTTATGTCCACATGCACTTGTTAAGGCACACAGTTGTCTTTTATTTTGCTTGCACAGAGTGGCTCAATTTCCTGTGGATCAGGTCTCTCACGTACAGTAGAGCAGTCTGTGCAAGGATTACTGCTCTGTTCAATTAGGCTGTTGCGTTTCCCTGCACTGGAGTACTTCTGGAAACAGGGCTTTTACCTGAAGGTCTTCCCAATCAACCTCACTGCACAGTTCACCACAGTTCAGTGCTGTAGCACTGTGGAGATGTTTGAATAGTGTGCAGGGAAAAAATCATGAGGTGCCACTCACTGTGAGGTGGCAAAGATGCCAAAGGTGGCTGCTAACCTCTATTCACAAACAGCGTGAAGCTGCGCAGGATTTCATGTGCAATTGAGGAGTGCTGTTTGCTGGTGACAAAATGCTTTTGCTTTTCCTCCTTCTCCCTCCTCCTCCTTTGTTGAGAAGGGTATGTCCTGCAGTCACTTGTTTCTTTGTCAGTTCTTCAAATGCAGGTTGATTGTTTATTTTGAAGGGGGTGCAATGGAACACAGGTATTTGCTGCAGCGCTTAGTGCTCCCTGGAGAGGTCCTTTTGGAAAACCAGGTTTAGAAAGAGGGGCATGCTTGTTTGTATTTGTTGGAAATCCTTTTGTTTATATGCTCTTATAAGAAGCAGGTGATGGAATATCACAGCTAGAGTTCCACAGCGGTACGGAAAAGCCTTGATTTAAGAACATCAGTGAAAACTGAAACTTGAGGCTTTGGTAAACTGATAGAAAATGTGTTAGCTGCTCCATCTTGCAGCTAATCCAAATATAATGTTATTGCTTCTTTCCTGGGCATACCACAGCAAATTGTCTTTGATTCATTCACTACCACATGTAAAACCTACCCTGCCTTAGGTGCACTGGCAATAGGTGTGAGGCCAATGTTTTAGCCTCTCAGAGCAAGGAAAATAATCCAGCATAGATTTGTTCTGGGTCTTGCCTTCTCCCCTGGCCTGAAGCTAACGATGTGAGCACTCTCTAAACTGTGTTTGAGTCTCTTGCCCTTACCCATTCCTCCATAAAAACCCCAGTTGTGCTCAAGAACATTTGGCTACAGTTTGGACCAGAATGCGTCCAAACTTACCTGATCTGGAGACAACATCAGTTTTTTTTCAGCATCAGCATACTAAAAGCAAGGCCACTGTGTCTGACACATTAATCACAAGTACTGGAGGCTGAGGAGCTGTTTGGTAGGATTCATTCCTGTGAAAAGGCACCACCCCTAAACTGATGAGTAATACAGAAAGTGCATTTGCAGTGCAAGAGCCACTTGCTGCTGCTTCTGCTGCAGCAAGAAACTAAACTCTTTAACATTTATGTAACTGTATGAAAATACCCTGACAGAAAGACCCAGCAGGAGCCCTTCCTTGCGCGGGAGCTGGCAGCACAAGCCAGCCACCTTGCTGCTTTGTGAGCAGCATCTCTGAGAATAAACCCCATTCCTGACAGTGCCTGCTTAAACCAGGGCTGTTTCAGATCAGCCCAATGATGGCTGCAGAAAACTAATGGTGCTGAGCACCGCATACCTGTTTGCCTGAGCTCTGCTGTAGTGCAACTGCAAAGTACTCAATGACTTTAGTTTTAGATTCAATTAGGCAGCATATTCTGTCACCTGCAGGAATAAGCACCAGGCTTTCCTGCTCTTCTGCACCTCCTTCTGAACGAAGCAAAAGGTCTCAGCCAGAAGAAAGGAATCTGTTGCTGAGAAACCTGAAGCAGCCATCACTGAGCAGAAAGACTCTACTGAGTAAACAGTAGAGTTGCAGAGGACACAGAACCAAGAATGTGAGAAATGGTGGGACAAGAAGTAAGAGGGAAAAGCCCAGGCAAGTTTGGCCCTCAGAAACCTGAGTACAGATACCAACTGCCAGAGTGACGGGGCACAGCACACTGCTCCCATCCAGGATTTCAGGGCAAACTAACATAATAAATTTCCTAAAAGCTAAATGTTAGGCGAAAGATGGCTTTTATACTACCAAAAAGCAGTGAAGCTTATCCCCGAGTATGGCTAATGTGGAGTTTCTAAAGCATTAAGCAAAACACATGCTTCCATTCTGTAACACATTTTCCTAGTTAGACCAGCCAACTATCCGCAGTTACTTGCTATATAGGTCTGTGAATTGGCAAAAAGAAAACCTGCAGGGAAACACAAAGCCATTTATTTCTCCTAGCTTCTCACAGTTAAGAGTCTCTTCCTGGCTCTGCTCAAGGTGCTGGTCCATCAGAGCCCTTTGGCACAGCCAGCCAGGCAGAACACAGCCTTTATAAATAGGTCTGCGGCAGTGCAAGAGTAATACCAGGGTTCATACAATGTGATACAAGCTAAGAATGAAGTACGGCAGCTGGAATTCAGGGGCTCTGCACTATAAGCTCAGCGAATAAACTCCCTGGCATTCACACCCGTCAATAAGCAACTTCTTATGGCTCCCAAAACATGCGTTTTATTCCATTCTCTTTGCCTTTATGAGAAATCCTGCTTCCTGGCCATGGCCCTATCGCAGTGTTAGTGGCCAAGAAGCCTGCTTTGCTGGTTTGGTTTAACATTAACAAGTCACTCTAGAGGAAGCTCAGTAAGTAGCCACATCTGCAGACAGGTAAGTGCTTGTCTGGGGCAATAGCCTAGACACTGAATACTCCCAGGTAACTGCCTATGTGAGCCCTTGATATTAAGCATGCAACTGGAAAAGAGAGGTCACTATGCTCCTGCATGTGCTTTTAGCAAGCCTTGTGCTTCTGAATCAGTGAAATAACCACTGAGTTCTCACACCAGCACCTGTGACTGCAAACCAGCTTCTTGTGCCTGGAGGTTCAGATCCTTGTGGAATTCAGGAGACAGGAATGAGGACAGGAACTAATCAAGTGGCTCGCCTAAAAGAAGCCTTACTCTGGATGTCTCTTGACTTCAGCCTACATAATACTGCACCACCTCCTGGTGCCTGAAGGAAGTCGAGGTGTAATTACAGAATGTGTGTGAAGGGATGAGGGTATCTCTATTAAATACTCAACACCACTCATAACTCATGAGCAAGTGGTAGCAGAAATGCTCATCTAGACAATGAGGGAGTTGTCAATTACAAGTTGTACACAGTTACAGGACTGTAACACACTGACAGCCTTATCTTCTTCTGCCAAAGCTCCCAGTGAAACCAGGCCCTGCAAAGGAGATGCATTGGTATCACTTGCTTACACTAGCTCTTAGCTGCCTTGGAGAGGTGGCACCAGTGGTGTTGTCACTAGAGACGGAATGATCTTAAGTCAGTTCCACTTGGCAAAAAAGGGATTTATCCCCAGCCCTTCCTGAATCTGTGGGCAGCTGGCGTGCTGAGTACCTGATGCCGTGGCAGTAATACCTGCAGCTTAACCCAGCTCCTGCTGAGCCTCAGCCAACTCCCCCTCTCTCTTGTATTTAGTGTTACACAGGCTACAGAGCCACTGCTGCAGTCATCTCTTTCAGCAGCAGCAACTCGAGTTGTTACAATCCTCCTTGACTCGTGAGAACAGCCAATGAATCAGGATTGCATCTTCAAAAGACGATAAAGAGGGCTCTTCTGTATCTGGAGTTTCCAAGTAGAGACGAAATTATCAGTTATACCTTTTAGAGTGAAAAGGACATTGAAAAGCTGAGGCAAATAATGTCTAGCACCTAGACAGAAAAAAATCTTTTGACACTTACTCATACCCATCAACTCAGTTATTCATTCCAGTCTTCCTGGCTTAATCATACTGTTGGCTGAACGTGTGACTTATAACTCCCTTCTTCTCTTCCCACAGCCTAATTCTGGAACCTGAGCTAGCTTCAAAAGGAAAAAGCTGCTCATCACTCTAAATGGAAGGCTCCCTCTATTTATCTCCCTGGAACAGAAAATGTCTGTTGAAAAGTTTTAGAATTGAAAAGGTACAAATCTTGACTTCCCGCATTGCTTCAGCTTCCCAGGTAGAAGAATGCTCCTACTCACTCTCTGAAACCTAAGCACCTGCCAAATATGCCCTGAGATGTCAAAAGAGTGCCAGGGGAACTGCAGGCTATGTATGAAACATCCATTAAGTATTTCTGCCCAGAATAAGCATCTCTCTGTGGGGGAACAGAAACAGGATCATACCTATGTCAGTCTGCAGCCTCCTGCTTCTCCTACTGGCCCATATGTCCTCTTCAGTGAGAGAAGGACCCATCATGACCAGCCATGCAGACTGGGCTGTGGTGGTCAGGCACTCAGCACTCCTTGTCAGACCATGCCACCCATTTGAAATGTAAGTTCTATCTGCACAAAGGCACATGGCTCAGATTGCCACTGCCTCTGTTTTTCTTTCCCTGCGTGATCACTTCTCTAATGGCATTTAAGGCTTCCAGTCATTACTCAGCTGCAGTTCGTGCTGAGCATCTGCCGAGACTGGTTTCCCCTTACTAAACTGAAATCTTTGACCCCATCAGTGAAGGGGAATAGAGATATAAACAAAGGTCATAAACTGAATTTATTTTCCTTCTGATAAAACTTCCTGTGACAGTTTTGTTGGGGGCTTTTTTTAGCTGGCAATTTGTGTTCCGGCGCTGAGGCTGCTTCAGGCTTGTTGCCTGTGGTGCACATCTATTAGAAATACATCACTTTCTGGCATCAAACCAGAGGTGTGAGCAGTAATTAATGGCATGTTCTATAAATTTCACTCTTTTCTCCTTTTTCTCTCTGCTACTAAATATGCAAGAGACGACTGGAGAGGCGTCTGAAAACACTATGAGAAAAGAGCATGTCCATTACTTACCTTCGTAAAGAGGAACCTGCAAATGAAACAACTGTTTTCTGTCACCTTACTGGTTTCGTTTAGTCTTCTCCTCATATTAATCAAGCTTATGAGTTTAATTTGGTCTTTCTGTTACCCCCTAAGTGCTGAAGGAAAGAAGAAACCCCACCTCACACCCCTCTTACTCCCAGACCCTTTCTTTGTTCTGCCTTTGCTTTCCAAATTAACTTCCCTGTTTTCTTGGAACTGAGAAAGCCATTACAGAAAAGACCAAACCAATTTTTCTTTCTGCAGATGTGATTGTTTTCTACTTCCCTAAAAGGTTAATGTTTAACATGAATAATGGGCACTGGGGAAGAGGAGAAGAAAGGTTTCTCCTTCTTGCCTTTCTCTCAGCTCACACAGCATGGAGGTATGGCTGTTTCCTCGCACCACAGGCACTTTCGCAGCCCACAGAGCTGTTTGCCCTTGGGTGGTGGCCTCTAAACCAGATCCAGGCTAATGATGGAGATGCTTACAGAGGGGATGATTTTGTCCTCCTCTTTTCCCCTCTTAATCAACAGCCTTTTGCTGCTGCTGCTGCCTCCAAGGCTTGCAGTTTCCTGCCAGCAGTTTTGTTATTAAGTCCCCCTTACAAATTAGCACTGTGAATCCACAGCAGTGTCACCACCCAGTGATCTGTGCAAAGAATCCTCCTGTTGCCACTTTACCACTGGGCTTAGTGGAATGAAGTAAAGAGAATTGAGCATGTGCTAAAAGAAGAGCTGAAAGAGCCACCAAAAATGTAAAGTTAAGAAGAGCAGCATGAAATATACCCATCGGCAGCACTGGTTACCTACTGCTTGTGCTCCTAACTTCAGGGTGGCAGCATGAAGAGAACTGGGTTCTTCCTGCTTCCAAAGGGTGACTCTGAGCTGGCAAATGATCTGAGATCTGTAGGACAAAACAATAGGATTCCAGCCAACAGGAAGGCATCAGTGGAAGGCAGGGAGCCCTGCTGTATCAGAGCCATATGGAAATAGTGTGGTTCCATTTTGAAGAGCCATTGGATTATCCTGGAATAAATCTACATTGGAAAACACTATTACTGCTTAGTAAATCAAAGCTTGCTTGGAGAAAAAAAATCAGTAGTGCTGTAGGGTTATTCAATTCAGTTCAGCAGTCCGAGGCTCCTGGATGCTCCAAAGCTGAGGCTTGCCTTTCCACATACCCACATAATTCTTCCCGTTACATTTCATCCTCCTGGAGTTTCACAGGCAAAACCGTACAACTACTGACTTCCAGACTAAAAGATGTGCAACCCCTCCAGATTTCAAATAGTTATGCTGCAAACCCAGGTTTTCCTGAGCCCATGTCTAAATCCTAGGATAATTTTCCACTCTCCAGCCGTGGACTCTCAAAACTGAACTTTCTGCATCTCAGCCTTTTTCTCTGTGTGTCCTCACAGTACAGAAGCAGAGATGAATGGATGCATTCCTGAAATGTGAAGGCTGTGGCTTTGAGGATTAATCTGCCACACCAGCTTCTAATTGTAAGGCAAACACTAAATCATGGTCCTCAGATTCCTGCAAGGGCCTTTCCTTCAGATTTTCTGACATATGAATGGGAAGCAACAGCATTTTATTGAGTCCAGCCTTGCATTTCTCTCACCTAGATGACTTTCTATTTTGCTGTTCATCTCATACACTCTACATCCAATCAATGCAGAATCATTCTCTTTTATACTGGGAAATACTGGACAAAGTATGGTCTCATGGTCACAGAAGCCCCCGTAATAAAACATCCAGGCTTGCTTTTATTCCTCTATTGTTGTTGTGTGTAATAACTTCATCTTTGCATTCCTTAGTTCAGTCCGTTTAAATCACCACCTCCTGCGGGCAGACACTGCACTGTGTGTGTATGCAATTATGAGGAGAGAAGAAACCTGTACCTTTGTTAAGGCCTGTGGGCATCGATGGAGTACTGAGGATAAATCCAGAGAGGCTGCCTGACTCCATATGGCTGTAAAAAGCCCCATGGAGGAGGACTGCATGTCGTGGTGGAAACAGCAACAAGAGTTAAAAGAATTACCTCTGTGGATGGCAGAGCTGAGTTGCACTTCATTATATTGCACTGGTGTCACAGTGTGATAAACTGTGGAGACACAAAAATGAAACCTGTGTCACAGGCAGCGTAAGGAAGTACATTGCTAAGGGTGCATTAAAGTTTGATGGCTCCATTTATACATTATACATGTGCAAGTCAGCAAAGCTGCACTGGTGGTAATTTTCCAGAGGATTCAGCTAATAATGTTATGGCACATGCTGGAACAAATCATTGTGCAGGTTGTTGCTGCTTTTTTCTGGGTTTCTTTTGCTTACTAGCACACAAAATATGTAATGCTCCACACTGTTCTGTGCCCCAGAGGACTTGTCCAGAGAGCAAAGCCAAGGGGAGTTGTAAGGAAGATTGATGGAGAGACACTCTCTCTCTATAAACAGCATACTGATGAGGAGAGGAATGTGACTCACTGACAACTCTCAACCTTAACAAAAAGCCCACTGCACAAATTATGGCAACAATACCACAAGAAGCAGGAGCAATTTTAAGAGAGGCTGGACTCCTTCCAAGCCTAAGGTGTTTAGAAACCATGCTGACAAGCAGCACCAACGAGCCTGACAGCAAAGAAACCAGCTGATCCTCCCCTAGTTTTCTCCTTTGAAGCAGAATCTCAGCTAATGACATGGCTGGAACAAGAAGAAAGCCAAAAGGATGGTGTGAGTTTTGTCCTCACCGCACCATTAAGGCTGAGACCAGTCAGGGAAAGGCAGCAGACCCAGCGAGGTAGCACAGGGTAAGAGTGATCTCAGAGGTTTTCTCTTTGCCTTCCCTCAATAGAAGAGCCGGACACGAAAGTGTCAGCTAGTCCTGGCCTGGCGTGTGCTCCAATGATTCCTATGAGACAGACCTGCAGGAGAGGCCTGGATAACTTCAGTTCCACAGCGGCAAGTGAAAAGTCATCATCTGTCTCTATCCCTTGCTGAAGAACCCCAAAACCTCAAAACGTTTTCTGGCTCTGAGGAAAATGTGAGACTCACTCTGAGATGAATTAATATCCTCCCTACCCAACGTATGCTGACCTCAGAGATGAGACTGATACATTCTGAGGCTCCAGAGCAATACGCTAACCTGAAAGCAGGTAGTTCTGAGCCTTGAAAAAGTCACCTGAAGTGATAAAATGGTCCCACAACAGCAGGCTCATGCTCTCTTCATCCAGTGTGAACTGACAGAAACACCCTGTAACTCATGCAAGTCTCTATTCCATGCCAGTAACTTACTTTCAGACTACTGAGAACCTGCACCCCGACTTCAGGTGCTTCTGAATAATCTGCTTATTTCCAATGTCAAAAGCAGCTTTGTACTTCCTCTGGGAAGAATCTCTACTGACTGCTGCCACTACAGACACGGAGATACAGAGAAGGATGCTTCTCTTGTTGGAAGCCCCCAGGTGCTATCCCAGTAGCACATAACTGTCACAAGCACTGCTTGCATTTGCCGGATAGAGAATTGAAATTCCATCAACAATGTCAGCAGCATAAAGAACAAGCCCTGGAATTGCTTGTGCTTCACAGACACTTCCTGACAGGAGCTTATCTCCACCGGTACAACGTTGTTATTCTGGTAAACACTGTGTGCGGGTTTATTATGGTTAATGAAATGCAGTCCTAACAACTCCTGAGATACAGGAGGACTGGGAAAGCTCCTTGCAGGGATTGGATAATTCAATGTGCTGTGCTTAATAGGAAGAAACACGTAGGAAAGAGATGATTAGTGCAAGCAAAGCGAACGAGAGGGAACTTGATGACCATGGGGAGCTTTTGATGACATTCAGGTCTCAATTATCAGAGACACAACTCGGCTCACCAACAGCATTTCCCCCTGCAGAGGTTAGGCTGCTTTATTGCAGACCTTGGAATGAGGGAATGTTCTAATAACGAAGTTAAAGGAAAAGCAGAACTTCCCAATTTGGGAGTAGCCTTTTCTTGCTTGTGATGCCAGCGCTGTGCTAGGTCAAAGTAAATCAATAGCGCAGCCCCCAGAAGCTCTAGTTATGAGAGATCCTGTAAACTGATGCTTATGTGCCACTGCCAGCGAATGATGCTTCATTTAAGGGCCCAGATCTCTGGAGATGAAGAGCATTTGCATGAAAGGCAAGTTCTATTGATACACCTCCTGTATAAGCACACACTCATTAAAAGTCATAGGATTCCCTTCAATGCTGGTGAAAGGAGAGCATGTGTGTGCGCACAATGTGAAGGGTTTTTGGCTCTAATTCAAGGGCTAAAGGAAGCTTTCGAACCCCCAGGT
This sequence comes from Psilopsiagon aurifrons, assembly GCA_025447955.1. NCBI lineage: Eukaryota > Metazoa > Chordata > Aves > Psittaciformes > Psittacidae > Psilopsiagon > Psilopsiagon aurifrons. The sequence goes on along the minus strand of JAOEHY010039681.1, from coordinate 49,586 downwards.
TTAGGCTGGTTACCACTCAGCTCTCACCATGTGCAGTGCAAATTGTATGCAATTGCCCTTGTGTCACTGAAGATCATCTTCTGTTGTTACTTCCTCCTTGTGACAAGTCAGTGTCTCTGAAGACGATGTGACCCTTCCATTAATAGCATGTGCTGCTTCCTCACTCATGCACATATTCTCTTCCCAGGCTTTTTGCATTGGCTTCTAACAGTCACTTGCCTTTTCCAAAGTGATTACAAAAGAGGAAAAGCCCTTTATTTTATAGGTATTGCCTTGCATTTATCATTCCTTAGCTTCAACAGCTCCCTGAGGTGACCCCATTAGCATCTTAAATACTCCAGTCTCCTTCCATAACCAAAGTAGAGACTTCAAATAGGATGAATTGTGCTCTGCACATCTCTCATTCTTTCCACTAAGTTCAGAGAAAGCTCAAGGCCTCGAATTCCTACTCTACATGCTTCACTTTATTACAACATGGGATAAATTTAGACAGTCACAGTTTTGGTTACATCTTCTCAAACCACAGTGCAAATCTCTTCTTCTTAATATCATCTTCTCAAACCATACTGCATGGTCAAACCTTTGCAAGTGAAATTGGTCAGACATAAGTTAAGTCCATTATTACCCCAAGAAAATACTTCATTTTACTATGTCCTAAACAGTCCTACTCTCTATGTAAGAAAGGATCAGGAATAAGCTTAACACGAACCATGTGTTTTCCCATTAAATGCCTAAGTATGTGTCTTATTAAACCTTTAGATTATAAACTCACACGGGTTGCTGGGTTTGTGCCACACCATGTTCATAACAGAGCAGCACCAGAATGTTGGAAAGTTGCTCTGACAACTGATTTCAACCATCTGATTTATCCCTCAGTGCAGCTCCCTCTGAGGAAAAATATCATTATCTCAATTTTGCCAACAAAGCATAAACTCAACTGTGTTACTCATAGGTCACACAGGGAATAAGTGGTAAACTTGCAAATGGAACCCAGGAGCCTTTGCCTAGTAGCTCCCTGCTGTAATTTACATTAAGCATGAGGAGAAAAAGCCTGTCCATCTGCACACTCACACGATGCAGAGCTTGTATTGTAGAAGTCGCTCTCATTGCTGCTGCAGCAGGTTTGGAATTACAGATGGAGTGGCAACTTTCTTGTCTTGGCTGAAATGAGCTTCCAAGCTTCTGCTTTTCTCTTATTATAAAGCTGCAGGAACAGAAATTCAGGACCAAACTGTGTCAGTAGAGAGAACTTTCTCATTGTAGCATGGATGCTTTAGCTGTTCACTACAAAAGGCCACCTCATTGCCGCAGGAATGCTCCTGGGAAGGGACTTGTGCTTTTCCTTTTGTATTCTAGCTTTTGCAGGTGCTTGTGCAGGGCTCACACGCTGCTAATCCTTTGCGCTGCACTGACTACAGGCATTTTCCTTCTTACTACGCAGAAAGGTCATAATGTAGACAGGAGTTGACACTGCGGTCTGGAGGATGGTTTTTGTTCCAAAAATCAGCTGGGTGGGCACGCAGCTTGTACATAAACCCAGGACAGGGGCAGCTGTCTAATGGCAACGCTCTGGCTCAAGACTCGGCACACTTAGGCTTGTTTCCTAGCTCTGCCCCCAATGTCTAGTATGCTCAAATGCTCTCCCTATTTCCCTTCATTTCAGGACTAAAGTTCAAGTGTGCTTGTGTCCAAGTACAGCAGCATGAAGATGAATCACTGGCACACAGGGGCAATCAATCAATCAATATACTGATCTAAGAAACAGCCCCTTGGCAGCGCTTCTTTAAGAAGCCCAGACCTTTCCCCACTGACCCACTGCTTCCCTATCAGCATGGACTGGGGAAAGCCTTTACTGAGCACTATTCAATGCTCAGTAGAGAGCAGGTCAAGCACCAGGGGCAGTGAGTTGCTGCAGTGTGACCTCCTTGTTGCTCAAGTCATTGCTCAAGTAAAACAACCTCTCCCAAGTCAACCTTGTCCTCCAAAAGCCAGATCAAAGAGCAAGGCCAAGAGGTAAGGAAGGGTCAATGGCTCTGAGAAGCGGCTATCTGACATGGTGATCATGCCATCATGGGTAGAGGGACCTGGAAATCAGGTATGTCCCCAGGTTATCACCACTGGAAAGTCACAGTCAGCTCATCATCAGAACAACATGATTCATTAGCTTGGGTCCAGGAACACTGGGAGTCAGTAATTACTAAAGCTTTGAGGGCAATGGTTCTGCTGGAATCACTCCAGCCAGAGCCTGGGATAAAGGAACTGTGGCTCAGCCAATACACAACAGGATTATTTTGTTATCCTGCCCATTCCCAAGTGCACCTGATGTTTGGAAACCAAGAGAATCCGGCCCCAGATAAGTTTAGCCACAGAAAATGTGGGAAGGAAAAGCCAAACGAGGAAACAAGTCAGTATGGCTCTAACTTCCCCTGTTCACACCCAGGACAGCTGAGATGGCTGGAAGGAGTGTTTCTGGTAGCCAAGCTTTTGTGGTGTTCAAACAGTTTAGAAACAAGTGTTCAGAAGCTGGCATGAGAAAACGCTGAGCTGCTGTGGAAGCCAGGAAGGCTCCAGCTTGAGAGCTGTAGGAAGGGAAGAAGTCTGTGAGCTAGAGCAGCCCACAGGCTCTCCTACAGCAACACGGCAGCCAGGGCTCCTGCGACCCACAAAGCAAGTTGCCTGCTCCCCCCGTGTTGGCAAGCAGAAGCCACGTCTCAGTGCTTGCTGTCAGGGGACAGTGACAGAAGTGTCTGAAGAAACCTGCAGAAGCAGTGTAGAAGCTTTTTCAAAGTGCCATGAATCACAACCCCATGTGAAAGCATCTGAGCGATCAGAAATTCAGGCTGCGTTCCTGTGCACAGCATCAGAAGTTAACACTCTGCACTATCAGCTCGCAGCGTCAGGTCTCTCCTATTAGCTCAGATACAACAACCTTTTGCTTTCATGCCTGAGTGCTTCCAAAATACTCTTTTCCCCCCTTGTATTCTGTATGGGTAGAATTAGAACATCAGACCGTGGACAGACAGCCCTCTCACAACCTGACTGAGGCTAAAGCTGAAAGGCTTAGCCCTCTAATGCTGCGTGTGCCCTGTCGGATCTGCTGGGCTTCAGCACCAGCACAAACAACCCCCACCATGAACAGTCTTTGGGAATCAAGGGAAGCCTGTCCATGTAGTTAAGGCACACAAGGAGCTCCCTCCATGTTCCCAGCAGTTCCAGTCTGCGGGATGCACAGAAATCATTCTCCAGCAGGTTCCCAGCACCATGTGGCACACAAAAGGGAGCACGACCCTGCTAATCCTCAGGAAGGCTGTTTAAAGAGACATCATGCAGGTTTCAAAGGACATGATCATCATGATCTCATAGGTGCTGCAGTCAATAAGCCATGATGATGAGTCCATAGGAAGCCATGAGTGAACACTTGCGGCGTTCAAAGGCCCTCTGCTCCAAGGTGTAAGGCACTGTTATCACAAAGTTCATTCAGGAATCTTGTGGGGCAGTGAGAAAAACAAAAGGCCAAAATGAAAGTTACACTGGACCCTATTTCATAACCATATAATCACCCTGTAATTACCCAGCAATTACAGTCCACACTGCAGTTGTCTGAGTCTTTCAGAAAGCCCCACTAATTCCTGTAACTGGAAATGCACCAATCAAGTCAGAATAATTACAACATAAATATGATGTACTTAAATATCTGGAGTTTAATAGCACATCATTAAGAATAATATCCAAGGCTATCATGTTGTCACAAAGTTAACCTCCTAGTCATAAGAAGAAACATTATTTGCATACTTGAAAACAAAACTGGAATGGAATTCCACTGTCAGGGCACACAGGAAGCTACAAAAGCATATCAGCCACTATTACAGGAAGTTACTTTACACCCTCCTTGAGTCATTCACACACTCCAACATGAGGAAGCTTCAACGTCCTACAAAGTTGAAGAGAGAAGAATGTCTGTGAGATGTGTTCCTCTTCTTTCCACAGAACTCTGATGGTTTTCAGTTATTTCCCCTGGTATTTTCCCCTTAAGGTTTAAACTGAGAGCTCAACAATTCCAGCTTCCTGGAACCACAATATGAAGCTGAGACTCCTTTGCAGGATCCCAGCAGGATCCCACTGCCATCTCTGAGCCGTTCCCCTGTACCCAGCCCACCAGTACACAACGAGCAAGAAGCTGGCTTTCCCAGGGCTGGCATGAAGTTCAGACTACTATCAACTCATGCAGTGCTACAGCAGTGAACTCACTCAGCAGTTTCCTTCAGCCCACACTCCCATGAGACCCTTCTGCCCCCTTTTCTGCTCTGGTTTGGCCAAAGCCATCCAGAGGCTGAGCACAGAAGGCACTAACAGGGCACTTGCGCCTGACGGTACTGGCGAGAAGCAGCATTGGCAGGGCACAGAAAGAGCCTGGGCAGGTTGAGCTCAGAGGGGAGGAATAGAGGCAACACCTCATCATCACAACCCTGCTCTTGGACTCAATACAAGGGTTGTAATTCAATTGCAGAGTTCTGCTTCAGCGCATCTCTCATGATGTTAGCAGAGAATCTCTCATCCGCACTCAAGAATGGTATCAATCAGCAGACAGACACGATTTGATAGGGAGACAAAACAAGAGAAAGGCAGTTTGTGTGTGTGCGTCTGCATCAGGTTCCGATTTAATCACTTCTAATTTCAAGGTAGCGGGATGTGAAACTCTAATTGAAAACTTTGGGTGCTTACATCTCAAAGGCTGAGGAGAATTTGTGTGCCCATCTGCTTAATTGGAAAAGGATTTTACTTTCTAGATCATTGATTTATCATCATTAAGCCCCCAAATAGAGAGTTCTGTAAGTCAGCTTCAGGAATATGTTTTTTCCATTACATTTACACTCCGTCTAAGATTGCCTCTGGTGCTGCGAATGTTAAAATTGACTGGATTCAATTTAGTGAGATGGCCTCCTTGCTCTGGCAGGGGTTATTCATCTCATTTAGCTCTTGGAATGGAAGGGGTTTGCTTGCGTTTGTTTTAAAAATAAAGATCCACGTAATTATTCTTTTTTTATTACTAAAACACAGGGCCAAACCGGGATTGATTTCAAATGGGAACTATGTCTTGATGGCACCTTTTGTATAAATACACTCAGTCTTGCCAAGCCCAATCTCAGCCATCAGGAGAGAGGCTGTTGTTTTATTACAGGTTACACAAGAACAAATCACCTTTAGCAACCTGGAATTCCTTCCCCATCCAGCACAGCGGTCCATGGGGTACTACAGAACATGACATGAATTAAGAGCTAAATCTATCACATCTTACATCGACTCTGTCTACCATCCGGACTCGTGACAGTTTGTAGGAGAGTGGCTACTTCTAAAAGAGAAGAGGGAAGGCCCTGAAGGAGCCCAACTCTACCTCCAGGAAACCTAAGAGTAGCAATAGTAGTAACTCGGGAAGTTCCTTCCTTGCTCGCTCCCAGGTTGGACATAGCCTTGGGTGATACGGTTTAGTGGGAGGTATCCCTGCCCATGGCAGGGGGGTGGGAACTGCATCATCTTAAGGTCCTTTCCAACCCTAACTATTCTATGATTCTATGATTCGATGATTCTTTGTGCAGATGCAAGAAGTGATTAGGAAGAAGATCCAAGGTTTCCAAACAGGTTATTCCTACATCTTATTTACTCGTTACTCCTTCCAAAGACCTTGCTGAAGCCACTTTCTTGCTCAGCTGTGTCACCCCAACAGCTTTCAAAGCAATGTAGCAACACTACATGAGATGCTGAAAACCTCTGGTTACAGTTTTGAGCCATCATGGGAATACCCAGAACACTGCAGAACATCAGATTTCTGTTCAGCTTCCGGTTCCACAAGTGCCAGCTGAGGATGCTGCTTTCCACACTGATAGGATGAATACATGAGCAAACAAGGAACACCAGTCTCTGGGCAGGGAAGGTGGTCAGCATCATTAACAGCTCTCCAAAGAAATGAATAATGCAACAATAACATTAATATTAATATCAAACTACATAAAGACTGTGTGGTAGTTCAGCATCTGCCCCAGTCTCAGGACAGATGGGTAAAAAGAGTGTAAAAAGAGGCATTGTGTTTAATTTTCCTGAGCCTCAGTCAAACATCTGCTGCATTTTCTGTATGGTGCTTATTACAACACATGAGTTATTAAGAACTATTATATCTATGTAATCCTAGTGCTTAGCAATACACATGCAAGTATAAATGCTGCCTACCCAGCAAGAGCAGAGTGAGATGCCTGGTGCTCAGTCACCCTGCAGGCAAGCAGCTTTGCATCAAGTCAAACTGCTCCCTCTGGTATCAGTAACAGCAACAGAACCCAGAGAGAGCTACCACAGCCTTTACTAGCGTGAGGAAACAGTCTTAATCCTCCTAATGATTTATTTATTCAGCAACTCCTACAGGAGCAGCCATCCATTCACCTTCCTGCCCTCCCCCAGCACTAAAGCACTTCATTTTTTTTCCCTTGCTTTCCTTTTCTTGGGTTTTTCCCCCTTTCACTCAATGCCTTTCACCCAATAAGCAGCTTTTAATTAGATTTCTTCAAGGTTACAATTTCAGAACAAAAAAGCACAGAGATTTGCAGCCAAAGCCTTCATTTTCAAAGACATACTGTCAAAGGGCCATTTGCTGTAAAGTACAACTCTTATCTGCTATAAGCATATGTCTTTTTCCTGGTACAACATACCTATTCATTCACCTTCCTTTTATACAGGAGGATTTGGAGGAATTCTTCTGTGGGGCCAGTGGGCATCTCTCCCCCGGAAAAATTCCTCTTAGGTAAAGAGTCTTCACATAAAGTACCTGATATCCTGTGATAGGAATGTTTCCCTCCTGTTTGGTTTGAACACTTCTATTGAACTAGTACTCAAAAAACAGCTTGCAGCTTTTGCTAAGAGATCTGTAATGGAATACATGCCTCTGGCCATGTTCAGGTCCTGGTATAAGAAAAGTCCCTGTACCTGCTATGGAGCATCAAAGGATTTTGCCCTCTTTAACAATTTACTGGGCACCTACCTGGGGCTGGGAACATGTGCTTCGTCTGCAACAGGGGTAATGGACATATTTTGCTTTTCCAGAACACACTCCAAAAGCAACCTGGCTGCCATTGCTGAGATAAGACTTGGCTGCCTACCATCCTTCAGCACATCCTCTGGCAGCTAACCCCAATGAATGAGCAGGGAGAAAGGAACACAAGGCATACAACAGAGGACACCAGCTGCACAGCCCAAGCATGACCAGAGAGTGCCTATGGGGAACAGGGCTGCCAAAATCTCCACTGAAAGAGGCCTCACCTTCCCTGGCCAGTGAACAAGAAGCCCAAGCTCCACCACAGAGAGTTTAGTGCAGGTGATTGAGCAGACCACAGCCTTTCCCATGAGCACAGTGAGGATGACAGCAACTTGTTCCTCCTCCTGCTGAGCCCTTCTCCCAACTCTCTTCTTTCTCTCACCTCCCACCAGCACACCCAGTTACGTCCTTACCTGCCCTTTTGCTCCTGCAAGCTTTGCATGAATTTGCTATCTGATTTCCTTCAGCAGGAGCCCCGTGAAAGCTCAGATTGGCTCCCTGTAGAGGAGAGAACACTAGTTATAAACACCAGGCTGGTGGGAATCAAATTTGCTGTTATGGTTCTTGAAAGAGATCTGTTTTTTCTGTAGCATTAGCTCCAGTACAGGTCTATCTTCCCAGCTGGGCTACAGCACTGAGTATACTGATTGCTGAGCACCTCCCAATGAGCACACATTAGAATTCAGACATTTACAGTCATCCAAACTAATCTGTGGATATCCAGTGACAAGATGCTCTCGCATTTACAGCCCAGCTATTGAACTTTCTTCCTTGCTGCCTGCAGCTCTCCATCCCCAGCCACACATTCATGTACTGACAGGGTTACAAAGGAGAACATGAGCTCAAAAATGATGCTAAAATGCACTTATTTATTTTTACTCCCCAGCTATACCCATGATTGCATGGGGGCCTTCTGGTTATTCTTATATTCATTTGTAAGTTCCTGAAATAACCATGCTTCCAAACCACTCTAGAAACCTCTGCAATGGAAAATGCTAGTAACCAGATGAACCTCAGACAGGACCCTTCCCCACCCCCCACCCCCCCCCAAAACAATCACATGCAAATGTTAACCTTTAGATCTGAGCTGGTGATTAAAGCCCTGAGCTTAGACTTGCAAGATCTCGATTCTGGTCCTATGGACCTTGGGTCTTAATTCTCTATCTGAAATGAAGGAATAATAGCTGCTTTTAACAGAGGGAATTGTAAGGGAGGGAAAAGAGAGAAGCTAAATCAGTTGGTACTTAGGCTGGGCTTAAACATGGTATTGGAAATTACAGTGGCACATTGACAACTAGCTCCATACCCATACGCCCGAGGTGAAAATGCCACACATTTCCCACATTTAACTCAGGGAAGCCTCACTAGGAGCACCCGGAGCAGCACAGGAGTTCCTGTTTTCAGGGAACCACTCCAATTTTAAATTTTTTGTATAGACCATGAACAGATAACACATAAAGGATGGAGGGGGGAATGTGAGAAGGACAAATTCTTTCAGATTTTCCATGTTCCCCTATAAAAAAGGGATCCCTCATAAACATTATCCCAAGGACTACAGTTTCTGCACCCTGAAGCTTATTGTTGAGAAGCTGCACATGTCCAGTGACCACGCACAGATGCCTGGGTGAGCCTGTCCGAATGCATATGTGACAGGCATACACATTCCCTGCCTATCTCAATGCGGATATGTGTGCTCACACACATGTCATGGCTGGTGGGTCATTTGACAAGTGATGCTACAGGGCTATTGCTGTAAACTGTCTCGTGATTTGAGGTAATAAAGCAATCATCCTTCATACCAGGAAGTCATGAGTCTTAGAGTGATTGCACCTCTATCAAACAAATTCCCCCTGATACCTCCTTTTCTTCTACTACAAAATTAGCATGGGCTCCAAACTTCATCTGTAACGTGCTCACATCTCAATATGGTAACAGGAAGCCAGAGAAAGGCAGGGAGGGTGAAGAACTATATGCATCGAAGCTTTATTATGAAGCTTCTCATTAATGAGCAAGGCTTGTTTAAAACAAATCAACCCCCACCCACCTGCCCCTTGGGAGTTGTTTGTCTGATGGGTACAGATGGTTCTGTGCTCCGTTTGGTAACAGCGATACCTCTTACTATCAAATACCACAAACGTGGGTTTAACTTAAAACCTGATATTAAATGTCAGATTCAAAATCCACACACTAAGTACAGCGTGAAGCCTGAACAAGACATGATACAGTAGGTTGGAACAATATATTCCCAATTCACAGTGAGAAACAGAAGACTGATGCAATGCTTCACTTCCAAAGCATAACGCATGTTCATTATCCATATGAGTGGGCAGGATATTCTGTATTCCTTCTCAGCACTGTAGCAGTGCAATTTGCATCCAGATCTGGAAGAACAGTTGGGTTTCCAGAGATGTTTCTAAGAGGTGCCTGAGAAAAACTGGCTCCTACCAGGAACCAGGTAACGGATGGATGATACATAAACCCATTTGCTAAATGCCACTTGAAAAATCACAGGCAGCATAATTGACTTTTACAGCTTGGATAATGTAGGTCAGTGCGTTAGTGCAACGACAAAATGAATGTGTGTTGGAGTGCAAGACAGAAGGGAAGTAATTACAAACTATAGATTAAATAACCATCAGATAACAGGCATAATAAGAACAACCAGGGTGAAGATAGAGGAGAAACAATTTGTTAAACGGATTGTAGCAGGGTTCTAAAGCTGCTGGGCTCGGATGCTAAGCTTGGCTTTTTTCTCCTTCACCAGAAACTCAAGAGAATAAATTACTCCTTCCTTTTTCGGGGCTGATCTACTTCTCATGGTACCTGCTTACAGCTTGCTCAGCCTAGAGGGCTATTAGGTTAGAACCTGATTCTATTAACGTACACTCCTTAACTCCTGCAGAAACAGGAAGCCATATACTCTCCAACAAGTAAGGGCTCACAGTTCAGTCCTGCAAAGCCCTGAACTGTGGCACAGGCTTACTCAAAGCTTTGCATTCTCAGTGCTTCTGTGTTTAGCTCAAAGATGTTAAGAAAACCCAAACCCATAACCAAAAGAAGTCTGCTCTTCCCCTAAACAAATGAACCAGCCCAAGAAACCCCAAACCAATGACAAATATAGCAGGGGGACTACACAAAGATGCACATATGATTGATTTTTCTCCTCCACATTAAACAGCTACAGTCCAGCCTGGCTCAACAGTGCTCTAAACTCACCAGGAGCAGAGGGCTTTTTAGTGAGCCCTGAAAGGAACATTTGGAGGGCTGTCTGGCTCCACTTAGGTTTCCACATCCTATCAAATCATCATCACAACTACCACTCCTTTCGGGAGGTCACATGGCAGCAGATAAACACGCAGATCTGAACTTCTATCGGCTAGAAAAGGGTCTGTGCAAGCATACTGTGAGCAACACCTGAGGGTGAAGAGGACAAGGCAGAAGGGACGAGATCAAAGGAATTTGCACAACAGCCACATATGAAGCTCTAAAAGTGGGAATCCAGAATGAGCCTTATGTTCTGTGAATGCATGTTCCCTGGAAAGGCCCAGAACATCATTATACATAACACAGAAGGCTACCAGCCAGCTCCTCTTTGTCCCACAGTGAGAAACGGGAACGAAGTTCATCTCCTAAGACCCAGTTCTTGCCTTTTCCTACCTCATTTGGTGATTTGCAATGAAGAGCCTAATACACCTTTTCCTGAAGCACTACTGCTGCTGTCTGCAGCTCATAGCCTGTGGCTGCATTGGCTCATCCCAGTCCGCTGTTGCTGTGTTCATTAATCAGCAGCTCCCCTGAATACAAATGAGTTCTATAAGGAGGCAGGTGAAAAGAACAGCAATTTGCTCACAGCTTGATAATTACACATTCTTCCAAATAAATTAAAGCCCCAGCTAACAGCAGCACACTGTTTCTACAGGTCCTGCTTACACAGGGAAATTAACTGGGATGTACAGTGATTGGAGGGGCTGCTGAATTCCAGCATGGGATGTGTTTCACCATTGTTACCAAAAAGAACCTCTCACCTCTGCTAAAACCAAGAAGGAGTGCGAAAGGAAGCATTTGAGAAGCCTCACTTCCTTGCAGGATGAAGTGGCGTTTGGGAGGGACAGGAGCCACAGCTTCCAGGGAATCTTTGCTTTTGGGTTACCCAAGACAGCAAAACTTCGAGATCAATTGAAACAAGAGCCGTGACAGTCATGACAGTACATGACAGTACGACTGACTACATGACAGTAGTTTTATGACTGAAGCACTTCAAACTAGTTATTTCATGCCAAGACACACTGATCAGAGGTTTGGGTGACCTAGCAGCAGATAACCATCACATGGACAATTCAAGTTATTGCGATCTTCATGAAGAAATCCCACGTACAAGCAAAAGAAGAACTCATCTGCCTCCCCAGAACTACAGGCTCTTGGTTACTCGCTGTAAAGAGTTACCTAAACTGAAGTACAAATGCTCTGGCAACTTGCCACTCTATCTGAGGTGTGGCAAAGAGAGAACTTCAGAGAGTTCTGGATTACAGAGCACACCATAAGAACCCCCATTTAGAAGATAATCCTTTCTCCTCAGTGTGCTAAGCATACTAATGACAGCAAGGCCAGGGCAGCTCAATGGCTCCAGTAAGTGCCGGAAGGTGGTTGTTTTCTTGCAGCACAAACCTTGGGTGGTTGCTCTGTTCTGTTTATTTGCTTGCCTCAGCAACCTGCACGTGTTTGAAGGGGCAGCTCTGCATCACCAACTGAGTTTGTGTAATTGAGTGTTTTAGGTGATGAGATTAGTTTTAACTTGCTCTCACAATTCCTCCCCCACTCTTCATACAGCTGCACCCAGTGCAGCAGGAATTTACATTAACCAGGGCCTTACGGCTCTAATAAGGCAATTATTGTAATAAGTAAAAGACAGAATCAACAAGAGAATTACACCTACTTGGATCCACCTCATAACATTCAATTCACTACCAAAAACACTGGGTGGCAAGGAGACAATTGCTTCTTTCTTCCTAAGAGCAGGTCACTGGAATGCTCAGGAAGCAGCAAGAAAATGCTCCCATTCCAACTGTAGATATATGATACACCTTCAGCAATATCTCTTGTTGCCAACAGTGAGAGCTGAGGATTTATATATGCAACATCTGACACAAAAGATTAAAACCTGACCTCATTCTTAGAGTTGCCCAAATGTGCTTATCTGAAACTCTTAGATCACCCCATTAGGAAATTAAGGCTGCAGGCACAGTTTCCATGGAGGCTGCATGTGACTACACTTGTGGGTTTGATTCATACCTTTCCTCTCTATCTTTTGGGTTTGATTCATTCCCTTTCTCTCTATCTTTTGGGTTTGATTCATACCATTTCTCTCTATCTTTGGATTTCATCTTGCCACACATCACTGCAGTGTCTGAGTATTTGCACAAAACAAATAAAGATCAGAGTAACAGCAGGTACCCTTCCCTCTATTCAATGCCAGGGTGAAATGGATTCTCTTCTGCTCCAGCTGAAATTGCCTCTCTTGGCTAAGCTAGGGGACATTCGTATGAATTATTCCCAAGATCCTTGTGATCCATGTTCAGGGAAGAGGGGTATGAAATGGCAAGAGAGGAACAGCTGCAGCCCACTTCTCATTGCCAAAGCAAGGCATTTTCACACTAAAAAAAGAAATATAACAAAGCCAGCATTGGCCAAAAGCAGAATTCACATTCTTAAGTATCACCTGTATTACCCTTTCCTAGATAGCTCTCTTATGAATAAGCAACGTGCTGGTTTTACATAGAAGGCAGAGAGGCATGAGGGCAGATGGCCGGGATACAAACTGCAGTGGCACCAGGCCAGGGTGGTTTTCTGCTCAGCCATTCACCTTTCCTCTGCTACAAGTGATATTGCTGTGTGCTGCAGGGAAAAGAGCTATAGAGCAATATGGTAGGGGAAATAAAAGGCATGTTTCGGAGAGCCTTTATAGCCCCCTAAGTGACACCTACAATGCAGCCAAAGCTTGCTTTTAACCATGCTCCTCACCTATGTAAGTTATTCATATCTAGGCTTTGCACACTTCGGGAGTGAAATACTACTGAAATCAGTGACAGTTTGATGATTAATGCCATGGGAAGTGTCTTCAACTCTGAACTTGTTCACTGCTGCGCATACAGTCCCCTGAATTACTGACAACACAGTCTCATGTACAGCAGAACATATAAATTACCTGTAGACCCCTATGCCTCCCGCCAGTAGTCCCTTGACACAGCACCATTAATTCCTTATCAGTTCACCAGTTCAACGCCATCCATCAATTCTTTATGTTAATGATAAAGCTTCTCCTCAGAGTCTCAGTGCTCAGCAACATGACATATCTCATGGACCAGGGATACCTGAGCCATCACTTGCACATTTCAAACTGCTTGCAAGTGGAAAACCACAACCAAGCGACCAACCAAGATGCCCAAAGAAACAGTGAGGGGAAAAACCCCAAAGCATAGTGCAGGCTGCATACGAATGGGTGATAACACAAACTTTAAGCTGCTTGAAGTCAGTTGAACCTGCAGGTTGTATTTTTAAACCAAATTAAAAGCTTTTCTTCATGACTTTTTATATTTGCATCGCTTCCTTTTTTCCAACCAATCAGCTGAGGACATGTGGAGAACCATCTCTGTCTTCTCCTGCACCAGACTAACTCTACCAGTTGGTATGCAGGGTATGAGCCAGCCTGTAGAGCATCTACTCACTCCTCACTTCACTTGCTTCAGTTGTGCCAATGTGGAGTTTGCTGCCAAAGCCATTTGGAAAGCTGTGGCAAAGGACTGTGTTTCAGGAAGGAAAGTCTTAGACTTCACATGTGCCAAAATTACAAAGAAACACCTAAGAAGTGTTTGCCTGTAACTTCCAGACATGCTGATTTCTTATTCATTGGTTCTGAAGCAGGAGTCACACATCCAAAATATACCTCTGCTATTGAAGCAGCTGAATCCTTTCCAGGGCAATTTGTAAGATTTACACTTGCTGTATTTAATAGGGCTATTAAACACATGGACAAAGTGGATTTGGTGATCGACAGTAACAGACCTTTTCCATTCCTCACCTCTTTGCAATTCCCCTGAGCAAGCTGAATTTATTTACAGCAGCCTCTCATTTGCACTGACCTGGAACACTGGTGCTTTTGGAGTTCTGCACACATACAACCAGAGACTGGAGTAGCACTGAGGGACAGATCGAGCCCTCCCTCAATGCAAGAGGGTAAAAACCAAGGCAAACCAACCCCAAAAAACACCCTGCACAAAAAGAACACCCCTTCTGTCTCACTGCTCCTCTGGAAAAACCTCATGGCTTTATCTCCTAGAGCTGCCTACCTTCCAGTGGGCATTCCTACCATCAGCCTTATGACTAACTAAGATTACTGGGGAAAGTCTCCCGGGTCCAGTGGTCTAGACAACCTCCAGGAAAGCTGAGGTTCTCCTCCCAGAAGTGATGCCCGAGATGGTTTTTATCCCCAGTTACTGTGCATAATAACAACTGAGAACTTGGTCAGTAAATACCTGTGTACTAACAGACACCACCACTGGTGTCAGCCAAATACTCCAGCCATGAAAGTGAGTGGAAAGGCACCCTCTGCCTTTGGCAAGTGCTGCACTACAATCCTAAGTACATCAGCCCTTCAGAACAAGTGATGATGGGAACGGATACAGCTGCAGAGCACAGCAAGAGCAAAAGGGTCAGCGTGTGAGAGCAGTGACCCAGCAAACCCCATGGGAACATCAGTGCAGGCTTGGCCTCTGGTACCTGGGAGTCCTGCCCAGTGTTGTGCCACGGGAGCACCCCAAGGGTTCCCAAGTCTTGCTTCATTAATGCCTCAGGGGTGCTGCAGTGCAGAGACAGGCAGAGCACCAATGGCTCCTTCATGAACGTTTCAAACAACAGAGCTGGGAGGGACTGGGGAGGCAGCAGCAAATTAAAGAACCATCAAACTTCTCCTCCTAACCTCCCTCAATGAACGCTCCCCCTCCTGCCTCCAGCCAACATGGTAATTGTGCCTAATTTCTCAATTTTCATGCAGTTGCTGCATTTGCCTCCCTTTAATGAGCTGGAAATGTGTTCCCAGTTTGTGGATTTGTTTAATTGCAGGGTAGCTACACTGTGATTGGCCACAAGGTTCATTTTTACATTTATTTATTTAGCACACATGCAAGGCATTTGCAAGAGTCTTTTCTCCAGCTCAAAGAGAAAGGGGAACACATTGCATTTGCCTCTTATGTTCAGGGTGCTGTCACAGAAGAACCAGCTGGTCTTCCATGTGTTTGCTAGTGAACTTAGAATCACACACTGGTTTGGGTTGGAAAGGACCTCAAGTTCCAACCCCCTGCAATGGGCAGCGACACCTCACATTAGACCACATCACCCAAGGCTCTGTCCAAGACTTCTGTCATGTTCCAAGTGTCTGAAGTAAACTCCTGTTTACCTTGGGTTCTTAAACTGGACTCTGATGCTCAGGGACCTTTGGTTATTGATGGGCTCACAAAACTCACTCAAAGCATTTTAAGTGGCTTTGCTACATAACAGTACTCATTCACTGGGCTTGTCCTCACCCACCTCCCATAAAGGCATTTAAAAGAAAGAAGGAAAGACTAGGGTCCTAAAATGGATTAAGAACAGAGTCATCATTACCTAGCTTCTCTCCAATTAAGATCCACTAAAGCTGAAGGAAATACTAACTGATTTTAGTACCTTTAACTTCCTGCCACTTCAGAATTTGTTCAAGATTAGGGGAAGAAATCTCCTAAATCTCCACAAACCTTTGCAAGTGTAGATAAACCCCAACCTCTCCTTGCAAGAACTTTTACCACCAAGGATGATGATATAGAAAAGGCCTGGTTTGATTTGCAGGTTCCAAAACATCTGGAGGTGAGAAAACCATCTTCTGGGATCAAGAATGGCACCAGAACCACAGGGCCATTTCTGCAGGGGCAGCTTTCAAACAGACCCCAAACAGTTCTGGTTTTGCTGCTTTGTGATGCAGAGATCAGTTCTTCCACTCCACTGCTACTTAACAACGAGTCTGCTGGTAAAGTGTAGCTTTTTCAATACCAAGATCACTGTATAAATAATATATTCATTTTCAGGATTTCTTTAACATTCTGCTTTCAATCAGTTTTATAGCACCTAATGCTGCTTTAACCACTCACCTTTATGTAATGACTCACCCATTGAGACTTGCACACATAAATTTCCCTTCAACCTCCCAGTAAAATTCTGAAGCAGCAGTATTTACCCCAGCACATCTTAATACAGCACCTAGCACAACAGATTCCAGTTACCATCATCCATAAGCCCCAACATCCAGTCTCAGGAAGTTAAGGGTCCCTTTCCCACTCTCATGTCCTACAGGAATATTGCTACAGGATGAATCTTGCCCCCAAAATACTTCTACAGGAGCAGTAGACCTATGCAGACCTATATTTAGACCGATAGGTTTCTTCTTGGTCTAGAAGAAACCAGAAAAAACACACTCAGGAATGGTTTGTCTCCTGGTAAATCTGTCTAGGAGAAACCCCAAGTGTCTGATTGCTCCTGAAAGACTTCAGCACATATCCTGCTGTCCAAGTAACTTCTATGTATCCTAGAGAGAAGAATGGAAGTTGATTTCAGCTGCATCTGCCTGTTATTCCCCCATAAACAGATAGCTACAAAGGTAATCAGGATGTCCCAGGGCCAAGGGCATCACTTCTCTCAACAACTGTCAGTAACAGCCAATAACACAAGGCAGCAAAGTAAAGGGAAGTGACAGCAGGGAAATAATTTAGCCTTTAACTGACACGTTATCCAGTTAAAAGCCATTTACCTTCTGCTGCTCGGTGTGTCATTGCTCATTTTAGTTTTGGAGTGACATCTCCCCAAATGCCATTAACATGCCAGCAGTGAAAGGGAATTTATAGAGTATGCACCCTGGAGAATTATAGCCTGGGTGTTTTGCTGAAGGAAAGTACTTTGTGGACTCAGTTTATCCTTACAGCTCCTATCCCATTCAATTCAGAGCATCCAGGAGGTAAAGTATCAGGCATCTCCACTGTTGTCACCTTCTCCCTGCAGCACAGGGTGACTCGATCCTGCATTTCAGCAGCAGTTATTGTCTGGGAAGATCACCCAGCATTGAACAAAGCACAGCACTCAAATTCCCTTTTCTGGAGGAAGAAAGGAAGAAGGGATCTATTCTTCACCACCGGCAGGTCACCACTGCTGAGAGGGTCATATAACAACTGATCAGTAAAGGTTATCATCCCGGCTAAAACACAAAGAATGACAGTGTAAATCTGCGTAACAGCACGGCCCAAAGTGGAGGGGGTTTGCGGAACTAGATACCTGCAGTTACAAAAAGGTCACCTGCAACTGGATATCCAGGTAGCAGGCGACAGAGAGTATTCGGCTCACAGCTGCTTCCTTGCCTGTATCCAGAACTGCTGTAATTAGGATTACCCAAGCTAGCCACAGAATAACAGCGGGCTTCAGGCTAGCAGAGAAAATGTGGATCTTGAAACAGTCAAGTCAAGGGAAGGATAAAAGATGCCATCTATCATAAGCCAAGGATCCTCAATAGGAGCCCAGGTTACCTTGGAATCCAGAATTACCAATGTATGGATACCTACAAGATAAAAGGTGAGGTAACAAACAGCTACAAGCCTGCTTCCACTGGGATTCACCCCACACCAAGAGGCAGCTGCCACAGCAAGCTGTGCCCCTTTGGCTGCTAAACAGGAGAGGGGCTAATAGTCACTAATTGAATTCGTAGTTGCCCTTTACCCAGCTATATTCACATGACAGATGAATTTCCTCTAGTTTAATATGAACCACCATGGATAATGGAAAACAACACTTATGCTAATGAGAGAGCAGAGCAAAAGCTTTGCAAATGAGGTGCCATTTGTTCACCAGCCGGGGTTCTGCTGATTAGAAACAGCACCGTGATTGATGGCTCCATCCATCCATCCCTGCCTGCAGCGCACCACCTTCACGGGGCATCCCCGCAGCACCCTTTCTCCCGGGACACACACGCTGGAGGTGAAAGGCAGGAGGACACATTTGGGAGCAGACAGAGGTGTGAGCTAGAGAAAACCAAGCGCTGCCTTCACACCATGAAGGCGCAGGAGCTCCGTCCACCGTCGGCGGTGGGCAGCCTCGGGGCTCCCTCCCAGACCCTGCGCCTCAGCCCCTCGCCGCCCGCCATTTTGTGCCCTTACCACAGCGGGCACCTGTGAGAGCGGGAAGGGCAAGCGGGAGGTGAGGGGAGGCGGCGGGGCTGTTCCTGCTCCTGCTTGCCATGGGGAGCTGTTCCGCTTGGGAAGGACGAGGTGCTGCCGGCGGAGCGAAGAATCCAACCATGGAAAACCGCCACTTGAGTTTTGGGGTGTTTCATCGCCGTGGCTCCCCTCACCCCTGCTGCTGTGGTTGTCCCTCAGGAGCGGAGGGACGGTGCCTGAGCCCTCCGTGGCACCATGGCGGTGTGGCAGGAATTGCTGCTGAGGAGCCCGGTGGGCACTGGGGCTGGAGGAGAGCGGTGTTCGCGCCCCGTGAGCCTTCCCCGATCTGGTTTGGTGCTGGCGATAGAGTTCTGGAAATGGCCCCATTTGCTCCCTTGGCTGCTGTCTAATGGCACCAATTGATGTATACAAGCCAGGGACCGGGAGCACAATTCACTGCTTGGCCATCAGGAGTGTTCGCAGCAGTGGGACAGGATGAGCTTTGCTGGTTCTCAAAGGCCCAGGCTTGGTGCGGACACATGCATGGATGAACGGCATCATGCCATGTGAAGCCGCCTGCCTGTCCGGGGGGGTGGGCTCCTTTGTAGGCCAGGAATGCTGTGGACACCGGGAAAACACTGCTGGGTACTGTGATGCCCTGTGCTAGAAGGGGCTGCGCGCCCAGAAACACGGGGGAGAGGAAGGAGGCATGGAGGGTGACTCCATTAGCGAGGGGAGAGGGGGTATGTATATAGCAAGGCAAATAGAACACTGGGGCGAGGGTGCAGGCTAAATGTATAGTATGTGGGCAGAGCTTTCTGCAGTACCCATGCTGTGGCAGGGTATGGGGCACAGGCACTGACGCTGCTGTGTGGGCATTTATAGCCTTTCATACTGAGCAGCTGTAATGGTGTTGAATTGTGGGATAGGGTTTTACTCTGTGAGCCTGGGGAATGCACTGTGTCCTTAATTCTCACCGCCACTAAGGAAGATTTAAACTACTTCTACTTTTAGGAAGGGAATAAGGAAGTGGGTGTGTAATGGCATTGCTTTACTTATGGTACTCAGCACTGTACTTCCATCATTTCTTGCAAAGTTGTTGGCTTTTAATATGCTATTATAGAAATATTCATCAAATACAAAATCAGCCCAACCCAAAACAATGGAAATCAGCGTGTCCTGGAGGAGGACTGAGGTAGGGTGCCGCATTAGCTTGGCATTTCCTTGAATATTTCCATTTAATTCCCAAGATGTCTGCATAGCAACTGGATAGCTCCAGACACAGAGTGGTCCAGGAGCAGAATCTGTTCCTCTGCTCGTTGTTATTCCTGCAGGGCAAAGATCTGAATAAATGAGTGCTTGAGGGATGTCGGAACTAGGGAGGCTTGTCCTGCTGAGAGATGCCGACCCAGCTCTTTTCCAGTCATGTAGCTGCATGTTTCCAAGGGCAGAGGGGATAACTGCTCAGTAGGGAAGGCTGAGGATGCTGGGAAGGCTTGTCCTGTTTTATCCCTTTTTTTCTAACTCTCTTCCTGTGATCCATCACACAGGTACAGGACAAATCATGATCCTTAAAGCAAGCAAATGGAGCAGCTTTTCTGGCTTTGGCTGTGACTTCTTGGCCTGCTGTAATACAGTCTGGCTGGCGTTGTGACTTTGTGTGGGGCACCCTCTCCTCTTGTGGAGTATTGTGTGCAGTTCTGGTGTCCTCAACATAAAAAGAACGTGCAACTGTTGGAACAAGTCCAGAGGAGGCCATGAGGATGATCAGGGTCTGGAGCACCTCCTGTATGAAGATAGGAAGAGGAAGTTGGGGCTGTTCAGCCTGGAGAAGAGAAGGCTGCGCGGAGACCTCAGAGCAGCCTTCCAGTATCTGAACCCCTTCATCCTATAGGGATGCTGGGGAGGGACTCTTCTTTGGGGACTGTAGTGAGAGGACAAGGGGTAACGGGTTCAAACTGAAACAGGGGAAGTTTAGATTGGATATGAGGAAGAAATTCTTTACTGTGAGGGTGGTGAGGCACTGGAATGGGTTGCCCAGGGAAGCTGTGAATGCTCTATCGCTGGCGGTGTTCAAGACCAGGTTGGACATAGCCTTGGGTGATACGGTTTAGTGGGAGGCGTCCCTGCCCATGGCAGGAGTTGGAACTGGATGAGCTTAAATTCCTTTCCAACCCGAACTCTTCTATGATTCTATGATGGCTTGTGGATCAATTGCTCTTGTAGCAGTGTTTTGGCAAGGCAGTGGTTTTGGAGGAATGCAGTGGTGTTTGCGTAAGTAGCTCACTGGTGTTTACACCAAGTGGAGCTCTGTCGGCATTCCCAGACCTGACACCAAAGTTCCTGCTGGTGCTTGGAGGCTGTGAGCAGTGGTGAGGATATGCTGCATTCATGAGCTCTGTTGCATCTACTACAAACATCTGCACCAGAATCCAGATCAGAAATACTGAACTTCAGTTCAAGGACCATGGAATGAGCCACAGCCTCAACCATCACAAGAACTTCTACTGTTTAACTTGCTAAATCTGAATTCCCAGCAGCATCTTCTCCATTGTCTTACTCCCATGTTCTTCCACAGCATATCCCCATAGAGCTGGACAGAGCTATTCCGCTGGACCCCTTTCCTTTTCCAAGGAGAAGTTATACTAGAATAGAGTTGCCATCCACTCTCTGTGTTCACTAGGACTCTCCTGGGACCTTCCTCTCTGTTGAACCCATCATTCATCCATCAAAAAGCATTACTTCTCCCTCTTGCATTGCTCTCTGCCTGATTTTCTTTTTTTCATTATCTTTTCAAGCACTGAGGAGCCCCATCCTCTTCTGCTCAAGCCACGAGATGATAAAGTTGTTTTTCCCTCTGGCTCTTTTCAATGCATCATTTAGCAGACCTCCTCTAACATGTTCTGAAAAGCCTCTCTTATCCCAGGTGGAGAGCGGGAAGGAAGAGCTGTAGGCTGGTGGGACTATGGAGTTGAAATCCATCTAGGTTTAAATAGCTCAAGGTCAACTCAGTATGGAAACACAGCGGATTTCTGGAGACTTCATTCAGTGAATTGTTGATTGGAAAAGCTCTTTCAGATCCCCATAGAGCAGAATCTGGAAGAAATGTGTTTTCCAAAAGGAGGACAGCAGGTTAGTTGTTAACGATTTCAATAAAGCAAGAGAAGGCACATTAGGAGGTTGGCCATAAGGGTAAAAAAAGGAGGCTGGTGTATTGCTCATTAGTGGCTTGCTAAAATTAACTCCATTAACATGTTTGCTTTCAGTGCAAACCTTCCGTTTAATTGCAATTACCACTGAACTGCAAAGGGGGGACCCTGCTTCATGCTGCAGGTCGCCAGTAGCAGGAGTGAACCCAGAGCTGAGGTGTGGGCACTGCCTCCGGGGTATAGCTGAGCCTGTTCAGCCTGGGTTTGCTATGGGAGGAAAGTGGGGGTTTACCCTTGTTCTTTTCCAAAGGTGGCACATGTATGAGTTCACCAGTATGAGCAGGAAGCTTGAATAAAAACCAGAGGACCTGATCCAAAGGGTGCTGAAATCACAGCCAGCTAGGCCATAGTTTTCTTTCAGCCTTGGATTAAGCCCAAACCCCTGAAAATTTACTTTATGTGAGGAAGAAAAAAGTGGTTTGAGGTTTTTTATACCTTTTTCCTCTCTGTATTCTGGCATTTCCTTTGATGTTCCTTTCCTCTTTTGCAAGCTATTGATGCTCATCTTGTCTTTTATTTACTGCCAGTTCTCTCATTATGTCAGGAATCCTATATTGAAGTGCTGTTGTGTTTTCTGCACACACCGGTCTGGTTTCTGCATTTCCAACCTTTAAATAAAGAAAAGGCTTTGCTGTTCTCTGTGAAGGTGGCTGCCAGTTGGCTAGTGAGTGTTTGAGTTTATAATGCAGAATGGAAAGACAGAATGACTGGAATGCTTTCTCAGCACTGGGAGGTGCTTTGCTTTCATCATAGAGATATGGTATTTGTTCAGAAAATGAGGACAGGGACAGTTTTGGCTAAAGACACCAGGATATATTGGGCAACTTCTTTCTTTCCAGTGAGATCCATATGGATTTCAGGTGTCTGTTCGCAGCATGAGGACAGGGAGGAAGTTAGCCCTGTGTTCTTCAGGGCTTCTCTGAAACCTCTGAGGAGGTCTGCTGCTCATTTGAGCAAGTTCAGAAGAAAGAAGGGCATAGATTGAAATCTTTGGCTTCACGGTGTGAGGTTACTGCTGTGCCTCCAGCCTTCAGATAAGTCGGTCACAGGTAAGTATAGGTCCATGTGTTGGCAGCTTTTTCTGGAAACAGAAGCCAGATTGGAAAGGAAAGGCTGCAAGTGGCAATGGGAATGGAAGGAAACAAAAAGAAAAGGAGATGAGGGTTCTGTTCCCTGATGGAAGTAGGTCATTGTTTAATGCTGTGGCCCGTCTCTTTAGGCTCCTTAGGAGCAGTTTTGGCTCCAGTTTGAGATGGAGATGGCACTGCGAACTGAAGGCAGATGTTCTCTGAAGGCAGATGCTCTCTGAAGGCAGTTATTGACCAGCAATAGAATGCCAAGTGTTTGGGAAATGCAGCAGTTCAGTCCTGTGATTTTTATTCCTGTTCTTTGGTCACTGACCCTGCAATGGCACTGAGAAATAGGAGTGGATTGTGTTGAGGAAGAAAATGGAAGATGACTGTCAAACAAATAAGTCAAATGAAGTTGCTAAGCCCATTTTAATTACAGCTCAGGGTGAAACAGTTATCTTGTTCTTGTGGATGGTTCCCAAGCTCTGCTGCTCACTTCATGTCCATGTTTTGTGTCTGTGTATCTGGTGTAGATAATATGATACAAATATGAGGCTACTTCTGGTAACATACTCTGTAATCAGCAGAACTGCCTGCCAGGAATTATGCTGCTTCTCCCGATTAGTGCTAACACATGGGGTAATCATAAATATAATATAACATGAATTGAGGGATTTTGTTTGCCTGATTGTAAAGGAATGTGCTCAGGTAGAGTGGAGCTAGGAGAGCATTAGAAATGCCTTGCCAGATCTCTACCGTAGGTTCAGAGGGGCATTGATCAATTGGAATAGCTCAGTAGGTAGAAAAACTAAGGAATGGGGCAAGATGGAAAGACTGTGAGTCTTCTTTCTCTGCTTAGCCAGAGATGGAAATATCGCTGTAAAGATATTCTGGTTTTAGCTCTAACCTTGTCAGACAACAAATACCCATTTTCAGGTGTGAAAGTTCAGCTTGTCCAGCTTGTGCCCTGAGAACACTGAGCATGTTACCCCCTGCTCCCAGGGCTCTGCAAGTGAGACCCAAGTAAGTTTCAAAACTAGAGCAGTGGGACAAGTGGGACAAGTGGGACAAGTGCAAGAGGTATAGGCAGGGACCAGAAAGCTGCTGTTAGAGAGGCATTATTTTCAGCAGCACTCAGACATCCAAGGAGAGAACAGGAAGCAAAGCACACCTCAGGTTTAAGTAGTGATCCCGTGCGGGTGATAAAACACAGGGTCCTGTATCAGAAGCAGGTAAGTGAGCAGCAAGTGCTGCAGTCAATAGGAAGGGGAGAAGATGAAATCAGCTGCGTGAAGTTCAGTTGCATCCCTGTGCATTTGCCTATTCATATGGATGAGATGGAGCAGGGGATGGTGAGAGCAGCAGAGTGCAGGCAGGATGGATGCAAATGCAGGTATATGGTGGAACACTGTGTATGTGTGTGTGTGTGTGTGTGTGTGTGTGCATGATTAGGTCTTGCAGTGCTCCGTATGAAGCCCAGCAGAGGAACAGGACATGGAAGGTCCAATTACAGTCAAAATCAGTGACAAAAGAGTAAGAAGCTGTCAGCTGTTGAGCTGGATGATGGTAATATCTACTGTTCACTGGTTGGCATCTTGAGCTGGAGGAAACTGCAGCGTTGCCAGGGTATGCTAACATTTTATGGCCTCTTAAACATGTGGGGAGTTGAGGCTGCCTTGTGATTCTCTGTGCAGAGGAATTAAAATGAGCCAGTTAGGAGAATGTAAGTGAGCCTGTCATTTGGAGCTGTCTAAATTTGCTACTACCTCGTTTAATGCAGATGGTTTAAAAGTAAAACAACAAAAGAAAGGAGTCACCTTTAATAAACACAGGTGAAAAGGGCAACAAAAAAGTGAACGGCAGCTTCTTAGCTGCGCCTAACCTACAGTCAGATCCTCTCCAGCTCAGCTTAACCAACAGACTGCTGCTGCTCCTGCTGCTGATTCCCTGGGAGCTTTAGCTCTCTGAGTGTTACTGCAAATAAATGTCTGCAGTCCAGAGCCAATTTTAAGAAAAACATGCAGTGACAAAGGTAAAATAATAGAAAGGAGAGAATGGGTCCTGACAGAGAGAATTAATGGTCCTCCAGCATGGTCTCCAGTGAGCTCCGAGCCATGCTTGTGCGAAAGCAAGCAGA
Source organism: Psilopsiagon aurifrons (assembly GCA_025447955.1). NCBI lineage: Eukaryota > Metazoa > Chordata > Aves > Psittaciformes > Psittacidae > Psilopsiagon > Psilopsiagon aurifrons. The sequence continues at coordinate 24,870 of JAOEHY010039681.1, read as the reverse complement.
GCCTGTGCAGAGCAGGAAGGGATTTGGGGAAGGATGGATGTGTTATGTGGGGGTGATAGGGCAGAGGGATGAACATAAGGAGCTGGGGGAGTTGAACAGGGTCAGCATACAGAGAATGAAGATGAACATTCAGGGAGAGAGTGAACTATGGAGATTTCACCTATGGGAAGTGAACATACATTTGTGGTCTGTAGGAATGGGTTGGGGGATCTTCTAACAAGGCTGAGCTTGTGTTCTTTCACTTCCTGATTGCAGCCAAGCCCGTCAGTCTGTCAAAGTTGGTGCCGTCCCATGCCCCAGGCTGAAATAAATCAGGAGGTGGTGCTCATGCCCCCCAGAAGATTAGTTCTGCCGGGTGGTGTGCGTTTTAGCTTTAGCTTTAGCCTATGCCACTATGGAGGTAAGTGCTGAAGGACAGCGTTGGGTCAGAAAGGCGCTGGAAAGCAAAGAGCTGCTGTGTCAGGTCCTGAATGAAAGAGATTCCACCTTTGTGGCTGGTTTAAACAAATACATCTTGTGGGGGTGAGCAGTCAGCCAGCAGAAGAATGGTCAGGAGAGAGTGCTGTGCTGTGCTGTGCTGAAGGCATCAGCAGAGTTGCTAATCCAGCCCCTCTGGTACCCACTGGTTTTGATGTGGTTCTGACATCAGCTCTCTCTGGGTCTCTGAAGCACGACATTGCTTCTTCAGTGCAAACTGCTGCTCCCCGCAGAAAATTAATAAGGAGACATTGAATTTCACCCTGCATCTGACCTAAGCAGCTAAATAGGCTACACTTGGGTTTAAGAATTGCCCCAGTTTTCCTTTTAATAGGCGATTTTTCTGCTTAATTTGCAGAACAAGCAAAAAAAGCTATTATGTAAAATTTATCAGCAGCAATTGACTCTCATTAGAGATGGGAGAAGGAGGCTTTGTTGCGAGGAAGAAGGAGCCTCCACATTTTCACTTACCAGTGTTTGTGCTGACCCATGCCCTGAACCAACTCAGACACTGAGCCATCAACATTTCTATTCTCACAAGTGCTGTTCTCACCTTCCTTCAGTCTGGTTTTAGAAGTCCTTAGGCAGTCAGCAGGCAGTTCTGTTTGGAGCTCATGATCCAGCTGAATGAAGTGCCTGCAAATTGCATTGCTGTTATTACAGGGTGTGAGGAGGGAATTTTGCCATGTTGAGCAAACTCAGCTCCAGTAGAAATACTCTGTTTCAAGGGTGTTAGAGTTCAGTTGTGTGCAGAGCAACTTGCTGGGCTGACAAGTTAGACCATAGGTGTCCAGTTGTTCCTCTTGGCCACATGGACTTGGGTCTGGAAACTCATTCCGTAGTCTAACACAAGTGCTCTGGCTGCTAAGACCTACAAGGCTACCTTTTCTCACCACTTTTTCCATCTAGGTCCTGTGTTGGATATAGAAGACATAGAAAGAGGTGCGGTCCATGTTTCCTGGAGACCAGAACACAGCGTGGTCTGAAATTGCTCATGTTTTCTTCATGCTGCAGCAGCATTTTTTGGCTCCAGCTGAAGGCAGCTGTGACTTGTGTTGTGTAGGGGGACAGGTAAACTGTAATACACTTTCCTATGAGAGACATAAAGGAAGAGGAAATTATTACTGACATTGAAACATTCAGATGGAGATTTTTCCTTTCCCTTTCCCCATACAGTAAATGTTAATTATACATGAAGGTTCACTACAGCAGAAAAGATTATAATTAATTTATATTTGAACTATAATAGATTTCACTACGAACTGCATTTCATTGCAACAAAGTGGGTTATGACTGTTGTTTGCTGCCAGCAATTTACATAAACCAACCACAAAGCATTGCATCCATTAATCCTGCATTAAAGACAGCAGCAGGCAGAGAAAACTGGGGGAAAAAAAAGAAAGGAAGTCTGCTTAACTTGTGAGCAGAGGCCTTGTACTTGTGGCAGACCCTCTGTAATCTATCCTGAGAAATGCGAGCAGGGTTTTTCATTCTTGACCTGATGAAAAATCATTTACTTTCCACCTCTCTTCCCTTTTCTGACATTACCTGCCTAGCTTTATGGGATGGGAGTTTCTCTAAGGCAAGGGTTAGCTTACAAATGTAGTCTGGACCAACTCCCAAAGTCCCTGTCCTTGTGTAAGTATTAAATCAAAGATACCAGATGTTATATTAAAAACATAGGATGGCACGTTGATAACTTTGAATTGTTGCTTCCTGATCTATTACTGCTAACACCCTAACCTCACAGCTCTCCCTCCTCAGCATCCTTTTGTGATGTCTCAGTGATGACATGTCTTGGGCCTTGGTTTCTTTGCCATCAAGCATACCCTGACACCTTGCAGCCCTTCACTAGGGGGTGTATGAGACTCTGCTGATGCTTTCTGTTGCTCTCTCTGGCCATAGCATTATGAGCTGTAGTCCACAGACAGGAGCTTCGTGCCCGATGACCCCATCTTAGGCTGTAGAAGAGGGCAGGATGGCTTGTCAGGGACATCAACAAACAGCTTGACAGGAAAGGTCAGAGTCAGCCCTCCTCTGGCACTGCTAATTATTTCCTCTCCTGCACTGCCAAGGTTTGGCCAAGCAAAGGGAGCTGCAGCAGGAAGGGCCCCAGGGGAGGGAGAGTTGGGAACAAGCAGCACAAAAAATGCCAGTTTCCCAGCAAAGAGAATTTAGAGATGGGAATTGTGGCCCAACTCAACCAAAGGCTGAGGCTGTCTCTCAGTACAGTGAAAACTCTTTCTAATGGCCAGGTGACTGATACACCTTTGTCATTTACCTTTGCAGAGTGCCTTGGGATACATGTGGTCGTTAGAACCAGTACTCTGCAGGATTCCCACTTCTTTTCCTGCTTCTTTTGAAGGTGTTAGAGGATGCTTTGCTTGGGGAACACGGCATGAATGCAGCTTCTGCCATCTTCTTGGGAGCTTGGTTGCCATCTCCTCAGGCCAGGCACTCTGTCCTTGTTGGGCACTCAATGCACGACTGTGAGCAAGGAGTTTCACTGCCTGCCGTTGCTGTGCCAATGTAGATGCACATAGGTGCATGGTTGATGTCATGTGGCGTGGCTGGGAGCAGCACTTCAGGTAGCCTGAGACAGGAGCCAGTATCAGGCCCTGGAGATGCAAGTCACCTTCACCCAGAGGACTCAGATGATCAAGGGAGTTCCATGTCAGCACTTCTCTCTTCCACAGAGGGCTATTAAAAGCCATGCTGATATTGCAGCTGGGGTCTGTGGATCGGCACATCTGGATGTACTCGAGCTATCTTTATGCCAGAGAGCTTGGGCACCAACAAATCAGAACTGCAGCAGCAGAGCCCTCAGTAGAGTCAGCACAAGCCTGCCTGAGACCCTGGGAAGTGAGCTGCTAGCTGAAGTGCTGTTGTCCTTAGCTCCTGAGCACTCCAATCTACCTAGATTAAGCAAGCCTGGGTGGCTGTTGTCTTTCGGCAGTGCTGAAGGACTGTCTCCATTGGGCATTATTTGCCCAATTTGCACTTGCTTTGCTTTCTGGCTATTTCATGGCTGTGCTGAAAGCACTCATGGCCACTTCAGCAATATCTGGTTGGCTTCCAAAAGCTTTCCTATGAAATTTATGCATGTACTGTAGCTGTAAAATTAGCACTCTTTTATTACACAGGCTTCACTATTCAGGAGGACCCATCCAGAGGCTAGGAGGGGTTTAAATCCCAGCAGAATGACACCTAGGCAGTAAAACAGTTTTGCTCCTGAGATTGTTGGAGGTGTTTGCTGAGAAAAGGAGAGAAGTCCCAAGCAGGCTCCTTGGGCTCCACAGGAAGATGCAGGATGGGGTGTCTGAGTTTTGGAGAGCAACAGTAGTGCTAGTCCCTTTGCAGATGATGCTGTGGGAAACACAGGAACAGGGCTCTGGTGACAGCATTGCAGTGCCTTCCTCACTGAGGAGAAGCCACTGCAGGGAGTGGCGTGACCCTGCAGGTATTATATACAGGTGTATATATATATACAGACCTGGCACCACCTCCTTCCCCCACATCCCACGGTGGGACTTCGGCATAGTGAACAATCCCCAGAGAAACCACTTTTCCTGTGCTCCCTGAACGTGTACCTTGTCCTACAATGAAAACTGCTGCAGTCTGAGGTGGGGGGGGCAGAAATTCCTCCTGTCCCACAATAGCAGGGCGAGTGGGGTGAGTCCTCTGCCCCCTTTACTTGCCTCTGACTCAGCCTCTGAGACGAGACCATCTCCAGAAAGCTCTCGGGGTGAAACTGTTCCACCTTGCTGCTGTTTGCAGTTACCAGTCTCACAAATCCCTGCTCTGATGTCACCAGCAGTGGCCCCATTAATGTTATTTATAGTGTTTGTGCCGTGGGCTTTGGTTGTGCTCAAGGCTCTGTTGCTGGTCTGCAGCAAGGGAGAAGCAGCTCTGGCGCTTTCAGTGACAAACCTTCCAGCCTGGAGAGTTTCCAGATCCTTCATGTCCCACCCGGGGTGCTGGATCTATCCCACACTCCTGGCTTTGCTCCAGCAACCTGAGCCATCCTGGGGCTTATTTTAGTTCTGGAGAACTTAGTTCTAAACATGCAGTAAGTCATGAGACCAAGCAAATCTGATAAAGATGCTCCAGGGGAAGGCAGTCTGCAAAAACAGATGCAAATGCAGCCAACCAGAAACCAGAAATATATTAGTGCTGAGAGAACAGGCAATTTCTCTCCTATCAGAGTTGCAGGATCAGTGTGTGTGACTTCAGGACAGCCAGGAGAAGAAAAGAAGAGCCATGGTTGCTTCAAAGCCCATGTCTGTCCCTGCGTGCCCCCCGTGAGCTGCAATTGATGGGTACACTGAAGGCAAGTGCCAGTCTATGTGAGAAGGACCTTTGCTAACCTCACGTGTTGCAAAAGCACAAGCCAGGCTTTTTACCTGATCCCACTAATCCTAAATATAAGCAAGGGAAGATGAAGAAGCAGCCAGGGCTTCTGTGTTTGCCTTCATTTACCTTCGATATTTACCTGCAGAGGTTTAAATCTCTGGAATCTGAGTGTGCACTGGTGTCAGTGCAGGGGAAAGAGGCTTGAGCAGATAACACATGTCTACAGAAGAGGCTGTTGTGTCTTTAAAAGCATCCCATAAACCACTTGGCCTGGGACCAGTCCCTGGGAGACAAATTTATTTACAGCGAACCTGTGCCCTGTTCTTTCTGCGTTTCACTTTTTCCTGCAGTGTTTCAGCTTGTGAGAAGCCACTCAATGTGTTAATGATCAGGAAGGAATCATGTTCTCAACCCACGGCCAAGTAGCCTCCGTCTCCTGCCATCTGTAATAACAGCCTGTTGTATGAATGTCCCTCAGGAACCCCTGGGAGGCACAGAGCTCCACCCAAGGCACAGTTGCTCATCTGCTGGAGAACTGAAGGCTCTTTCCCATGTTTCAGTGCCAGTTTGGTGGCTTTCCCAGTGACATCAGTCTCAGTTACCTGCAGCAGGCTCCTGTCTGACCTGGGGGCAGAGCTCTCCATCAGCACAAGGATTTTCTGCATGTGCTGTGAACATCCTGTTGTAGAGATTGATGGCAGGCAGCAAGAACCACATGGCTGCAGAGTCTCGCAGCAGTTGCCATGCATGATGGAGGAGGCTGTCAATCAGCAGGCAGCAGCATCAGTGCTATGTTAAATCAAATCTACCAGAGTGGCTGCCTATGCTTGTGAATTGCCACTGGGTATCAATTACAGTTTGCCAGATCACTCTCTAGCAGCCTTGCTCCACACTGCTGTTATTACATTGTCCATGCTGTGTGCCTTTTGTGGGTTTAAAGGCAATGTATGATATTGCCTTTCAACCCAAGAGAAATCCCATTTTGAGGGATGCTTTTCAGAGTGATTGGTCACAACCATTAGACCTAACACATGGCTTGTTCTGCCACCTAATTCATCTTTAGCTTTTCAAGAGACTGGCGCTAAGGAAAGCACAATTACTGGGCTCGATCTGGCCGCTGCAGACTTCGAGCTGATGGCCTTTGTTAAGTGGTATGAACATAACGGCCTCCACTGGGCATTAATGGCTAGGAGACTTTGAAGACAAGACCTTGGGCAATATTTTGCAGCCCTGTCAACTGTGAGCTGTGTGTCTTTGGGCAAGTCTTGTCTCCTCCCTCTGGCCCAGCTGAACAAAGCATGTAATAACACTGCGGTGCCTCTGAAGACCAGGTCATTGATGAATGAATTCTTGCTGCGTTTTGGTTTTGAGAGAGTTTTGGATGCCAACTGTGATTTTAGTGTGAAGTAGTATTGATTATCATTATGCATCTGTAGTACAGTAAATTGTTATTCATTTCCTTATTGCTTCTCTTCTCTGACATGATCCTTATGAGGTACCTCAGGGGGCAGGTTAATAAAACTCTGTCTATTAACATTAAATTCTAAGAGAACCATTAACTTTAGTTCTGTCCTGCTCGCTGTCCCAGCACAGTCCATCCATTTGGCACAAGGCTCCAAGGCACCGTTCCAGCACGTTTCCCAGTGTCAGGATGCCATTGTGCAGTGATCTATGTTTCCTTGCTTGTTCTCCTGCTGCATTTTGTAACTGCTCGTCTGACCTGGCATTGCTGCCTGTCATAGGGAGAGGCTGCTTTTCCCTGAGTAATCTCACAGGGCTTATTTTTACAGGTACATTGAAGATAATGATCCTGCTTCTGAATGGGAGATAAGAGGGAGACAAAGACAGAGCTGTAGCTTTAACTCACCTGAAGAGCTTCAGGGAAGAGGACCATAGATGAAGACAGACAGTGTCATGACTGGTAAGAGAATGAGCAATGTAGCAACTATGGACAGTGACCTTCTCAGCATTAAGCACATTGCAATATGTTGCAGGAATAAGGCATAAGACCCCAGACTCCCAAAGGTGACAAAGTGATGCTGAATCAGCAGCATTTGAGCATCTATATACCTTTGTAGATGTGGACATAAATGCCTTATTTAATCTGAATTAACATGACTGAAAAAGTGAAGCATTAGCAAGTGGAACACACTGTCTGTGGTTCTGTCTCCCCTTTCCACTGTAACTGCCATTTTGTATTATGGGCTGCACATGTTGCCAGCCTTGCCCCAGGCAAGGTTAATGAATTGTGTTCCCTGTGATGTGCCTGGCTTTGGGGGAGCCATACCATAGCTGGTGGAAGGGTCAGCACTGGGGAGCTAACACAAGGCACAGTGGCTGTGATTGATTCTCAGTGGTTGGCCAGATGCCACAAACAACAGCTCTGCAGCATGGTGATCCCAGTATGGTGGGTGTCTGAGACACTGCCGAGCACATGGCAAAAGGCTGAAGAGAGAAAGACAAGCCGAACTTGCCAGCTGGATGTGGGGCAGTACAGGAGAGAGGCCACGTAGGATGTTGTCATGGCTTAATACCTGTAAAACTCAGGGTCACAGAGGGAGACTATTAATATAGATTTCTCAGATTGCTTCTTTCCTCTTCCTTCCAAAACCAGTATTTCCTGGTTCCCATCTCATACAAGAAGCAGGTTGACAGAGCTGAGAAGCCTCTTCTCCCCACACCACTGGTCAGGTTGCGTCTGAAATCTCGAGCTAGGGAGCAGTTTCACCAGCATTTCACCTACCTTATGCCAACCGTGTGTGTACAAAGGACTTGTTCTGTGACTTTGCCATCCTTTCCCATACAGAGAGGGAGAAGCATCCTCATTCAATATTAATCTCCCCTCTATGGGTTCAGGCTGTTTCTGACAGTGTATCAATTATTTAAACCTGTTTAAAAAGTTTCCAGGATTAAAGAGATTAGTTTCTTGTTGATTTTGGTAATTCCTCCTGCTTTTGCATCTCTGAGGCTGAATGCAGCTCGGCTACTGAGCTGTGCTCAGAGTTCCCCCTATCCAGGGGCAAAATGGGTCCTTTGTTTCCATTTGTAATTGCCAAATGGTAAAAGCAGATCCTGCAAAGTGGGTGTGAGTAAAGCAATTGCAGATTTCCTTTGTGATGGTTTGTATTTGAAAGTGACATTTGAAAGTGATTTGAGAGCTATAGTCCCTTCCAGCAGTCCAGGTGACTCCAGCATCAAACCAAAGAACCTTATGTGCTACTGTCCCAAACTGAATGTCTAAAGATCATCTCTTGTGCCCCGCATAATGGGTCTGTGTCAGCTGTGAAGGAGCAGCTCACCTGCAAGTTGAAATGGGGGCTGCAACTGGCACTTAGGAAAATTGAGATGAAAGGATTAAAAAGAATAATCAAAGAGCTTTAAACATCAAAAAGAAAACAGGTCTATGAAATATACATGAAAACACACTAAAACCTCGAGCCCAGCATTATCTGTTTCCCATCCGATCATTAATTCATGGGGTTGTGCTGCCAGGGAAAGTGAACTCCTTAAATGGGTTCTTTGACTGGGTCTTCCCTCTGCTAAGCCAGACTGAACAGTCCAGCTCAGCACTCCAGCAGATGGGAATGTCTGTGGCTTCCTGTGCTATCCCATAGACATCTTCTAGGTCAGACAATCTTCACTTAACAGAAGGAAGACCCAAGTTGCGATAATTACAGATAAATAAGGAAACCCCCTCAGTAAGCTTTTCCCACTAAATAGTCACTGTTAGAAAGAATCAGATGGCCCAATCTTTTCCTCCCCATCTGTTTCCTGCTGCATGATAGACTTTATCCATCAGCCCCAGAAAACAATCCTGTCCCAGGCTCCACATGGTCATCATCAATCACATGTGTGAGCCACAGCACTAGAGCCTCATCACAACCTTTCTTCTGCTCACAAGCATCTCAGCTTGGAAGCAGAGAGGGAGATGCACATTGCAAAATCCATCATTCTGTCCTGCAGGGAAAGGATGTTGGAAGGGGAGAAGAGAGAGATCTGTGTCTTAAACTGTTTTCTTTTTGTTGTCGATGTCTCTGGCTGGCAAGTGGTCAGCTGCAGGAGCTGGGGGCATAGAGAGAATGTGGCATGAATGGTGTGTGGGAGGAAGGTCAGGAAAGGAGGAACACAAAATGTATTCTTGCTGCTCCCATTATTTGTATTATAGTGGTACCACCAAGCTTTTAGCTTGCAGCATCTGACCACCTACTGCAAACACCTTTATAAGGGTCAAGGGCGTCATCTTCTTTTTCTAAATGAAGAAACTGAGGAAGGTTTCACTTGCACAGGGCAGAGGTACGGAACTGTATGGCTGTAAATCATGCCTGTAATGACAGAGAACAGGGTGTTTCTTATGCCCTGTAATACTGCTGATTCTGATTCTGCTGAGAATTTAATCTCTGAGTGTTCCTAGTTGTCTGCATTAACTACTCCAAGAACTCAGGCTAAGGCTTGGAATGTGGCTCCTTGTCAGCTTGAAGGAGGCTGAGCATTGTGAGGCACACATTCACCGTCCGCAGCATTGCCAGGCTGTGGTCCGTGGCTGATACGACCTGATTGGATGGAGCTAGACTGGATGTTGCACTAGGATTTCAGTTGTGCTTCAGGAACTTTCTGGACAATGAGTGCAGCTGCCTGGATTTGCAAAGCAAAAATGATAGACAGCTCAGAGCAGGAGTCCAGGCTTTGAATGATGATTTATAGCTATAAGCTTCTGCCTTTGTCCCTCTGAATTACAGATGCCACGTTAGCTCAAAAGAAGCAGCTTGTATGAGTACCTCTGTGTTTTAAAGTTACATGCATCACATGTCTCGAGCTGGAGAGCCATCAGAAAAGGATTTATCAGTCTTGTCCACACTTGTGCTTTGAGCAGTCCCATGTGCAATATAGAAGCCAGGTATTTCATAAGGCTTTGTTTTGCATTGGTCAAATATTTGACACTTCTTATCCAACTGTTTCCCACCTGTGTTAGTCTGGTTTCCTGCTGATCCCAGTTCTGCAGAACCACAGCAAAACCCATCCCTTCTCTCATTAGGCTTCTGAAGTACAAAGAATGTGTATTTTGTCCAAGCCCAGCTGTGGACTTAGTAGCCAAGCTGCAGAGACCTCCCAGTTCCTGCCTCTCCCAGCTACTTGTGTGCCATGCTTTCTGAATCACATCCCTTTCCTTCAGCATCTAAGCAGAACAAGCTTTTTGTGGGATCAGTGAAAAGCAGCATCAAGTATCCAGGCAAGGGATGGATGGTTGGAGATACAATAGTAATGAAGGTAGCAAAGAAAGTTGCATGGAATCAAAACATCTCATGCTTCCATGCCTTTCTGTCCTTAGAAACTACTCTGGATGCTGGTTACCCTGAGTGGCTCAAGCCAGAGAGAGATCAGCTTCTTCTTCACTGCCTTTGTGTCCCTGCTTCCCATCCTAGCCTAGTATAGTCTTCTGTGAAATTGTTTCCTCTTCAGAGATGGAGCTGCCTTGTCTCTTGTAATTCCCCTAGGATAATTCCTTGGCTCTGTGCTAGGGAAGCACTGAGTGTGGTCACTGAGGGGAGTGCTGGGGAAACACAGGAGTCCGCACACATCCACCTTAGTGCTAAGGGAGTTCAGGCAAGGAGTTGCAAATAGCTCTTTCTTTCCTTTAGTGCTTGCTCTGTGGTAAAGTAGAAAAGGCTCAGGGAGTAGCCAGGAGGGAGGCTGTGTCCGTGAGCAGGAATAGTGGGGCACTGGAGGCAAATGCAGGGGGAGCAAATGCTTTGTACAGGACCTCCCCGCATCACGAGCAGAGTGGTTTACAGGCAGTGCACATAGAGACCTGGGACTGCTCAGCATCAGAGCTGAGCACAGGGCCAGGCCCTCAGCATGGTAATTCCGCTGACCTTCCTGCAATCGGTACAAGAGGTTTTGTCCCCAAGTGCTTATGATCTCAAATAATGAAAATTAAGACCTGGAACTTACCTGTCTGTGTAACTCTGTGATGTAGGAGGCAAAGACCTAAGCCTAATTACTTAATTAAGTAAAGCATCTTCCTGTGACCAAGACAAGCACTGCCCTTATTGTTACACAGAGCTATGCACGTTTCCTTTAATATATCTAACAATTCCCAACTCAGCATCTGAAGCCCAAACTGTGAGGTACCAAACCCAAAGGAGGCCTAACTTCCATATGTGATTTCCAGCCAGAAGGGAACACTCTGGTAAGCCTCTCTCAGACACAGCAATTCTTTTCCTTTGCTAGATAAATGATGACAGTAATACCGGGCTGAAGAATCCCCAGTTCCACCAGAGAGCATCTCTGCCTGAGAGGTAGCCAATAGCCATGTTCAGATGCTATCGACAGAGCCTGCAGTCGAGCTGCATCACACCGGAGCCTTGGCACAGGGCTTATTGCTCCCTATGGAGACAACAGGACTTCTTTCAGAGCTTATTGTCACCGTATCAGTGCTGCAGCTCAGGTTATCAGCCAGCATCCCAATGGCAGTGCTGAGGAAGATGCTTATCCAATGGGCTGATTAGTCAGTAATTTCCTTTTCTTTTTCTCTTGTATTTGCTCTGAACCCTGGCTATTGCCAGCAAGGAGATTTGTGCTACTTGGGCATTTTCCACTTAGTCCAAATCTCCTGGTTGTGACCCATGATGTGCTGAGCTCCAGTGAGGTCTGACAGGCAAATGACAATATATTCTGTAGTTCCATCAGCCAGAGCAGATTTAAACCTGAAATCAATCTGTAGACATGTCCTTGACATGCTTCAAGCCAGGCACAGGAGTAGGGAGACTTCAATTGGCATGTAACTTTGGGGCCTGTCTCTTAACGTTTACATGTGATAGATGTCCTGAAAGATGAGAGGTTGTCATTTGCATTCTGGATATGCTAATTTGTCATGCAGACAAATACAGACAACCGCATCCCGGCTCCTACAGGCATTTGTGAGTAATTAAACAGACAAACCAACCAACAGACATGGCAGATGAGGAGGTTTAATGGGAAGAATGAGATGTATAGAGTGACCGTGCGATGGGGTTTGATATGGTTTTGTTTAATACCACAGTATTACACTTCCAGCACATAAAGTGTGACAAGGCACTGATGACGATGCTGACAGGGTTCCATAGCATTCTTCTGGAGGGATCTCAAAGCATTTCCTCAGCTGGCTAGAGTCACCTCATGTCGCATGAGGATTTACTTCTCAGCTTTGCAGCTTTAAATGTGGCAAACTGGGCAATCCATTTCCTGTCTTTCTCATTCATAAAGCCATCTGGGTACATCAGCTGTGATGGATCATTTCAATATTATGCCTTCTGTCCTGGAAACGGGGCTTTCCCTCCCCTTCTAGATAAAAGCTGCTAATATGTGAGTCCCTATGCTAGTCAGCCAGGCCATCAGGCTTCCTAGCAGCATATACGTGTCATGAGCATGTGACACTGCTCCTTGCTTCAGTAGCCCAGACAATAAATATTGTGGAGCCAGAACAAGAAATGAGAAGGGGGATTTACAGTGCATAGCATCATCTGGCTTGTAGGCTGGGTTCATGCCGGGGTTAGAGCTGCTCAATTCAGGGGAATTATCCCAAGCAGTGAATCTGCTCCAGTGGCAGACATGCAAGACTGGGATTTCAGCTCTGCTGTTTTAACTCACTCTTGTCCGAAACACCTCACAGAAGGCCTTGCACAGGGTCTGGGATTAACGCTGAGCTTGCTTAATCCATTGCAAGGGCTGGGGAGGACTTTGAGGCTGGGATTTATTTTAAGATGAGTTTCTAAAGCTAGTCAACTTCCAGAAGGATCCAGGGAACTGCTAGGATGAGAACACTGCCAAAGGTAAAGGCTGAGGGAAGGTCAGCAGCAGCATTTAGTGAGTGGGCAGATTGATTTCTTTGTTGAGGGATTCAAGGTACATTACTTCAAAAGAAGTCCCGGTTCTATATGCAAACCTCTCTCAAATGAAATTGAACTTGAAAACGTCAATTTGTTATTAGGTGGCTCAACAAAAAGCTCTGTGAGCACTTGGAGCAGTCAGCCAGCCAACAACTCTATGAGGCGTGAGGGCTAGCAAGAGAACACAGTACTGGCAGTACCATAAGACGTTACATCCCCCAGCAGAGCAACTCTTTTGGTTCAGGAGGTACTGCAGCTGGAAGGGGTTAAAATGTCCATGCTTTCTAATCAGCCAAGGGTTGAGAACAAAGAGTCTGATGTGTGCTCTGCTCTCCTTTTGTAGTCAAGTTCTGCTTTCTTTGCAGGCATTCTTCCCATCCTCTGTGTACATAAAAGCAGTGAAAGCATTTAAGGTCTGTGCCTGTGTTTTATATGGGATGAGAGGTGTTCATGCATACAGGAGCAGTGCAGTGAGCTCCCAGGGGAACCCCAGGCTACATGGAATTTACCCATTAGGTTGCATTCTGAAGAACATCTGTTCACATGGAAATCACTGAGTTTTTCAGCTTGTCAGTTTGCTTGTTTAGGAGAAAATGAACCCTTAGGATGTTTGTGATTTGGATGTGCAATCTTATAGTAACACACATCCCCCTGTAGCATAAAACCATGTGGACTTAAAATTGGGGTTTCCTGACATCCAGATTCAAAGGCTGAAGGAGGTGTATGGAATGGGGAGTGAACAGAGAATGACAGCTATCGTATCTGTGGGAATACCTCTGTGGCCTCTGTTACCATAGCATCTGAGCTCTTCTGAATCACCAACCAATTCTGCCTGCACACCCTCCTGTCCAGGAGCAGTTCCACTACCTCAAATTCATCCTTCCTATGGAGAGTTAAATGGAGTTGAGGAGGGAGCGAGGTCTAGAGAGACCAAATAAATCAGCACCATTTAAAAGAGATGGAAAATTGAAAGAGAAGGAGGGGGAAAAAGGCAACTGCTGACAGTAAAAGCAAAGACGAAGGAGTGCCATGATAAAGATGATACAGTGCCCAGGCAGTCCCCAGCCTTGAAACCCACACCAGTAAAACACTGCTCAGTGAAGATGGATTGTTTCAGTTAACCTTGTTCACAGCAACATCTCTGCAGGTCAGAAAATGAGTCCTTTCCTGCATTCCATCTCTCCAGTGTGTTCCTGAATATCTCTCCATATGGATAGGGTAGATTGGATAGGCTTAGGCTGAATGAATTGGCAGCCAGATTCCCTAAATCTGGGAATATTGAGCACTATCGTTCTTCCCCAGTAACAAGGAAAAAGGCCTCCTGAAAGAGAGGGACCACAGTATGTTGCCATCGGGCTTGTTTGTAGCCACTGACCAGGCTGAAATAGCTGCACTGCAGCAAAAGTGCCTGGAAAAATGATGAGGACTTCAGCAGAACTGCAGAAGCTGCAGCCTCTCCATTCCCAAAGGATCCCGGCACCTTCCTTTGTAGCTTAGCCCTGAATGTGCTTTCGGCTCCACGATGCAGCTGTGCAGTGTGGACTCTCCTCTTCCCCTTCTCCACTTTTACTGAGCAGTTGAAGCATTTGCATCCAGGAAAGGTCTTTTAGGACCCTAGATAGAATTCTGAGCTCTAGGCATTTTCACGTCACTGCTGTCACCAAACTGATGCAGTGGGGCTGTTTTACAGCTGTGACTTAGGGATGTCACCCCATCACTAAGCAAACACAATCAAGGGAAGTGCTCCACAAGGCAGCCCACTGCCCATTTTTCCTCCAAGCCACCCAGTCTCTTCTTCTCATAACATCCTGCCACTTCTCCCATCCCAAGGCACAGAAGGTATGGGGATAATGGTGTGTCATGTTTGTCTAATGTTCTTAGTGCTACTTACCCATGCAGTTTCATCAGCAAAAGCAGGCACAAGTTGATAAAGAGGCGGTGAACAGAGCTGCTTAAGTGCTTGCACACTGGATACTTTTGATCATGAGGCAAACATGAGAATCAGAATGTCCTTAGGGAATTGCTTTGGGCAGATCCACAGCAGCATGCTGGGAAGTAAGGAATTATAGCTACTCTGAACAGTGAGCATTCATTTCAGGTAATAAGAGCAACTGGGCAGACCCTGCAGGTCACAGAACCTTACATTTCGCTATACTGGGTTTAAAATGGGAGCAGTCGTTCAAGTCTCAGGAAGTTATAGTTCCTTGACATAGGAAACACAAGCAAGCAAAGAACCTCATGTGCCACCAGTGCCCAAGGTGAAACTTAACAAGAAAAGCTTGTCTGAAAGCAACAAGAAGCACAAGAAATTCTCCCTGATCCTTTAAGGATCAGATTCTTCAGCAGAAGAACACAGTAATGGGTTGTAAAGCTGTTTCAGATCACTGGGATAAAAGCTCGATAGAGAAGCAGCAACATATGGCAATGGAAAAAACTGCCTGGAGAAGTGGGAAATAGACCTGTTTTGGTTTTAATAATGTGTCAGCCTTTGCATGAGCTGGCCCAGCACCCGAAGAAACGGAGGGTTGCTTCCACTGAAAAGAAGTGGTGTGGCCTTCTGATAGCAGTCTAAATAAATGTTCCATTATCTCTTCCAACTATCTTTCCAATGTGTTACCTGACCCGAGGTTTATTCATTCACAGATTTGGTCATCTTTTATAGCAGAAGCTGGGCTCTTCCTTTTATCCAGGAATTTCAAAGTGCTCCACACGTAGCAGTGATTTCAGCTTGTTAAAGGGTACCGAAACAGGAGCTGAGGCGTGGAGAAAACGGAATAAATGAATCCAAACTCACGCTGTGAGTTAGAGGCAGCCAGGAATAGTCTGGCTATGAGCATATGAGAACTGATGAAAGGTCAGGACAAAACCCAGTCTTGCTAGTTAGATGAAGCTGCCTCTTTACAAGGTGAGACGCTGGAGCAGGATTCACTGTGTGCATGAGGAAAAGCTGATGATATGCGTGTTCATATACTGTTCTTGCCTATACTTTCCTCTGATTTCCTAGACTATGAGTTTGTGTCTTGCCCCTCTCCAGAAGAAGGTTTGTAGCACTCTGTAATGAGTACAGCTTTGGAATAGTGTTGATTTTAACCTTCCAAGTCCTGTCGTTCAGGTGAAGAAATGGGATACCTCAGATGGTTCTTTCACTTTATTTTCCATGCAGAGGGTTATATCCTGGTTAAGCATATTACATAAAAGAGTCACTGCTTGATGCAATTTGTGACGGTTCATTAAGCGCAAGATATGATTAACATGAACACTTCTTTAATCAGCCAAAGATGCTGTTACAGACACTTATAAGCTCTGTGTGCTTGTAGCTGTTCTTGTCTCCACGTTGCTGCTCTGCCCAGGTTGGTCGGAGAGCAGTTCACAGTCTCTACACGCCAGCATAGGGCAATTTCAAGCCATGGTAACTGTTTCAGTACTGGATCAAGTGCAAAAGACTCCCCTGCAAATAATTCACCAGGTTCTGCACTTAACCCATGTGTGTAAAGAGCATGGACAGTCACAGCCCTCTCTTGCACCTCACCCAGTGTCAGCTTGTCTGTATTTCAGTTCTCTTTGTGACCAGGCTGGTTATTTAAATAAGGAATGGCTATTTCCTCACCCTTTCCTTCTTCCTTTCCTAGGCTCAGACTAGGTGAGGCCAACTTTGCCCTGGCTGCAGTGACTTTGTGTCCTTGCCTTGGAGTCACTTGGTGTCTCTTGCCCATCTGGTATTAGCAGACCCCAGAGAAAGCTAAACAGACACAGACACTGCTTGCAATTCACTTTGGCTACTCACTGCAGTCTGGTGCTTCTCCATTACATCTCTCCTCATTATGAATACAGATAACAGACTATCATGAGCTGAGTAGCCTTATCCTTAAGAGATAAGACTAATCTGGGTGCCTAGATCAGCAGCCTCATTCTTGCCTAATCTCACCTTGGAAAGCACAGTAATTGCAGAAACATAGAAAGGAAGTAGAGTGAGGAGGTGAGAAACCAGTGAATGCATCCCTCTGACTACCCTCTGGGCCTGTGGGCTTGCCCTGGTTCCCAGCCAGTCTTTCCTGAATATTGTGCATTTACACCATGCATCATAAGGAAACAGTCTGTTACAAGAACCCTTTTGTTCAGATGAAAACAGAACTAAACCTTATGCACGGCCTCAAGAATAATCATGCTGGGCAACAGAAACCCTTGTACTCAAAGCTGAACCGGCACAATGGACACAATGTGCAGCACTCTTTCCTTTTATGCTGCATTTCCTCTCTTTTCCATCTTTTCTCTTCCTTTTGTTTTTCTCTCAGAACAAAAGCACCATCAATATGCTCCAATGGCCCCAGTGTCAGATGGCTTCTTTTGACCCTGCTGTAATACAAACAATGGAAGCAATAAAAACAAGGTAGTTCAAGTTGGAGTTCAAGCTCTACACCAGCAAGGTTCAAGCAGGGGCACAGTCCTGCTAATGCCACTTGGAGCTTGTAATACTGGTGCTCAATACTTGTAGCTTGTCTGCCCCAAAGGTCTGGTTCAGCTACAGCAGACACACTTCCTAGATGGGTTTCCATTCTTCCAGTGGCCCAGGCCAGGCCTTTTAATCTTACTTTGAGCTTGGGTTTGGAAATAAATCCAGTATGACTTACAATCCACATCCAGATATCCTAAAACGCCAGTGATGAGGCTATTCCCAAACCCAATGCCAAGAATCATCTTCTTGTCTTTGGTGAAACCTTATACCAAAGCTTTTGAGACACAGTTTCTCCATTCAGTTCTTGCCATTTCAGCCTCTGAATGTGAGCAGCATTAAGAAGGAGAAAACCAAAAAGACATCCAGTTTGGAAAATCTATGACTTCATATTGATTTTGGGCATCCCAGGGATTGAAACAAGCCTTCAGTGCAGAACACCTCCAAAGATGTCATGTTCACCTCTCACCTGACACAACATTCCATTGATGCCCATGTTTGTGCCACATGAATGATGGATTATTGCATATCAAACCTCAGTGTTCACTTAATGCCTGTGAATAAAACATTGCTCACAGATTAACTGGGCAGTTTGAAGTGGTTTCAATTTTCGTGGGTACTTTTCTGGAGGGGGAGGACACTTAATAATTGAGGTGAATGAGACCTTGCTGATCCCTTTGGATTTAATAAAGTCCTGTTGCACCCCATTCATTCATCTTTCAAATATCAGCATTTATACCAATTCATTACACTTACCTGCCTCTCTCTGAATTGAATGATCCTGACATTACATGAAAAGAAGTGGCTCTTTGTGTACCAGGAAACTGGAATTCCATTGTGTCCAGATCCCTCTAAACGTGGCTTGTGGGGGACTGAATGGATGAAAGGAGGGAAAACCACTTTCCCATGGAAGCAGAGATGCAGAAAGCAAGGCTAGAAAGAGAGAAAGGTGCAGAGAGGAAGAATCGGGCTAGAGGAGAAAGAATAGGGATGGAGTTTGGTCATATAAACCCAAGATGAAGTGTGTATATGTATCAGTATGTGCACACAGATGAATGAATACATCTCTAATATGTTTGTTCAGTCATTCTGTCCTTTCATCCCTCTGCCTACGGTGTTATCTCAGTGACCTCTGTGACTCTTTCTCAGTCCTTGCCTGCCTCAGACTCCAATTCAGATCTCTGCTCGTGCCCAGAGCTTCTCAGAGCTTGGCTTTACACAGTCCCATTTCTCATTTGTCAAGTACAATTACTGCTTTAAACACAGCCCCAGGATTAAGTTTCAAAGGAGAAGAGAAAACTCAATATGTACATGATCTCCTTTATTATTAAGACAGTGTCAACCCGCAGAATGCTGGTCTCGCCACGTTTCATTCCAGCAAGTTTCATTAGATTTAGTGATCAGATACAGTGTGTTTGGTACAGAGATCTGATAAAGAGAGTCCTGAACACTCCCAAAAGTGCTGTATGTCACTCATCCATGGTCAGAGCAGCGAGTGAGTGGAGAGGCTTTGGCAGCAGGAGTGAAATAAACCCAACTAAATGCATCAGGTGTCCTCCTCAAAGGCTGTTTGTGCACACAGAGGGAAGGATTGGTTCTCTAACTCTACATTGGTACACAGTTTTACTGACTCAAAGCCCTTCTGAGCTATTCAGTGCTATGTCTAGTGATTGGTTTTTGGCTTGAAGGGGCTGTGATGAGAGGGTGGTAACCAAACACTCAACCAGCAACTGAGGTCTCCTGCAAGAATCTCTTTGAAACGTTGCCTGTAAATTGCTTGTTGATATTTGACCATGAGTCACCTCTGCATAGATCTTTACCTGTTGTTGCATCCATTGAAAAGATGCTGGAGTGCTGTGATGTGTTAGTGAGAGAACAGGAATGGGACTGGGCAGCTCAGCTTGCCTTTAGATACACAGCCTTCTGTGTGAGTGATTGCAGGCAATGAGTATGAAAGCCTGTTGTGGGAAGGAGCTCAAAGCAGCTCTGCAGAGGAGAGCATCTTCTTTTGTCGTGCTTTGAAGCAAGTTTCTTACTGGTGAGCTCATGGTGGGGGCTGGCGAAGAGATTGTTAATGGAGCTGCTGTTATGGAGCCAAGCTGGTGGAGTTTGATTAGTACTGAGGGTGGGACTTGTCCAAGCAAACGCTTCTGTGCTGCAGAAAGGGCACTGCTCAACAAGAGTGTCAGTATGGTAAGTACTTGAATCAGGTCCTTGGCAAAGCTGTCTGGTCACAGAGGGTGGTATCAGTCACTGCTACTTAGTTGGATATAAAATGGGATGTCTGAGCAGCAGTGATCTGGGATGCATTCCCATTTGCGGACTAATATTCTTCCTATCTGCATTCCCCTTGGATGTGCACGAGTTACAGTTCCTTTCACTTCCTATCTCAGGCTGTATAGCATCATACTTAACCAGCTGTCATATTCCACCCAAGGTGGGATTTGCTCTATTTCAGTGGTAGATAAAGCAATTTCAGTTTTCCTGTAGGATAGAGATCACATGGAGACCAGGCTGAGCTCTGGGCCATGCCCAGATCTACGCCCCTTCTGAGGCACAAAGCAGTTGGAAATGCACTTATCCATTTGCAGCAGGTTCCCAGAAGCACATGCAGCTGACACAGCTCACTCCATCACCCCATCCATGGTCCTGCAGGTTGCCCTTGAGGTTCACAGCCTGGAGATTCCTCCTCAAAGAGTTCCTGACTGCGGGAGTGCTTCTGGGTCATTCTCATTTGTGCCTTGGGCTGCAAACCAGTGGCACCGGTCAGAAAGCAGAGGCTGGACCTTCACTTCTGTTGGAGTTTTATCCTCATCCTGTGCATTAACTGCACAGCACTGGGGTGTAAGCTTCCCTGAACAGCCAGGGAAGAGGAATACAAGAGCAACGAACTGATGGGTAGTTCACACATGCTCCAGTTCTGCTGTATGGTAAAGGATGACCAGGCAGCCCTGAATGCTTGAGGAAATGCTCCCTCGTTTGCATGTGTTATTCTTTCTCTGTCTCCCGTTATGTTTTTTGGCTCATGCATTTGCAGACAGTGAAGAAGGAGGGTCTATCTTAGGGCAGAAAATAGCTGGTCTGTCCTCTTCTTGCAAGTGAAACGGGCCAGTTTTCATCTTCCCATTATGCGTTTGTTTAGAGCAATTGCCTTTCTGCCAGGTCAGCGGCTCATCCCTATGTACCTGCTGGCACCGAGAGCTGGGAACTGCCTCTTTCCGGCAGTTGACTGTGACTGATGGCTGTGCTTCGACCTTGGGAACTTGAGGCCGGTGGCACAGCTCAGTGGAAATAAGGATTTAGCCTTTTCAGAAAACAAATGGTGTGTCGGGAAGTTCGCTGTGTCTCTGGAGTACAACACAATCAGTGCTCACGCGCCTGCTGCGCACACTCCCTGGGACCGCAGGCAGGGCAGGATTGCAAGGCTCAGACACACACTCTCTACTTCTGTGGCATGGGCTTATTTGAGCTTCAACTGCAAGTGACATCAATGCTCTGACCTTCTGATGGTCCTATTCTTGCAACTGGCTTGTCCCAGAGTGACCTCTTGTAGCTGCTGTTCAGCAAATGTCACACACTGAGTGCAAGCACACAATCCCAAATCCATATGAGCCCACTTGTCCCATCTCATTGCACTCTGGGTCTCAGCTTCCCACTGCCAGTCTCACAAGCCCTCAGGCATTGTCAGCCTTGCAGACAATCAGTAGATTTGCATGAGCATCAGTGATAATATACACACTGTGTGACAGGTAGAGCTCTGCAGGCCATGCTCTGCATCACACATCCCCTGTCAGTGCAGAGATCACATGAGGTTTATTTTTACTTCACTTAGGATGGACAACATTAATGGTCTTCACCCCGGGCTCAGGGAAGCAGCTGTGGGAATGTGCTGAAATCCCGCTCCACTGAAGGGCTGTTACTCTATAACACCCCCAAATCCCCAGGTGTATTTCCAGATACCATCTATGGGTGAGTACTGAACCAGCTGTAACCCCAACAACAGTGACCCACAATTGACTAACTGAAGAATGCTGATGTAGAACCAGTGCTTGCAGAACTCTTAGACCCTACAGTAACTCAATATCATTTGAAGATGTGGAATGAATTTCACCTTCTCCATTGTTTTCCCATACCTGGAGATGTGGGAAGGGATTTTTGTATGGACACACAGACAGGGTAAGGAAAACAGCCAGTGCAGCAGTGTGCATGTGGGGAAAGCTTTCTGGAATTCAAAGAACTGGATTTACTTATTATTTACTTATTTATCTCCATAGAACTCTTTGAGGCCCTTGAATAACCTTGAGACACAACCATGCATTGCCAGGCAGATCTACTGTGTCCCTTAGTAAGGCTGGAATACCACAGTGGGGTTCCTGTGGAGCTGAGTGCATTTGTATTGTATTTGTACTACCATACCTCTGGTAGGACACAAGCAAGAGCAGATGGATTAAATGAGAAATATGGCAAATATCTGGAGGGAAATAGGAGTTGGTAAAAACAGGGATGAGGAGTTAGCTCAGTCCTTCCCACTGCTGATGAGCACCCAAGACTGAAGGCTGGGCCCAGCCTGGGGAGCAGAGAGTGCTGGCTGGGAAGCCTGGGCTTATAGTGGTGAATGTGGGAGGCTGTGATTCAGCCCCCTCAGGGCCTGTGTTTCTGCAAGCTCTGAATCAGCCTAGCTGCAGCAACAGGGAGGGTGTTTGGAAGCACAAAACAAACCAGCTGTGAATGGGAAAGGGCACTGACTTTCCGTCATTAACTTTTGAGACTCTCTGGCAGCCGTGGGAAGAAGAATAATGAGCAATGGCCAGTGCTGTTGCTGCGCAGAGACCACTCCAGCCAACTGCTGTATAGGGCAATGAAATCATTCAGCCCACCCCTGCAATGCTCCATTAGTTGTTGTTCTGTCACCAGGGCCTGGGGCATAGGGTGATTGCTTGACAAGCTCCTCTTCCTCACCATACCCAGGACACCAGGGCTGAGCTGAGACAGAAGGGTGCGAAATAAAGGAGCAACTGGTGCAGCAGCAGAAAGATGAGGCTGGTGGGGAGTGCTGGGAATAGTTTTGGGTGAAGGGGAGCCCAGAGCAATGCAAGATAATTACCAAGAACAAGAGCAGGTCAGTCCAAGCCCAGAGCGTCCATCAGTTCAGCCATGGTAATTCCAGCAGACATGCACAACTTTGTCCCTGCTTGAGATCACAGACCAAGGGAACCTCTTGGCTGCAGGGGTCTGAAGAGCTTTGGCCTATGCACAGTCCTCTATGGTGATAGTCTGTTTGCTGCTAACTCTGTTACCTGTCAAAGCTCCAGGAATGCTACAGCTGCAATGATGTGTTACCCCTAATAGTGAGTCCATCCATGAGAACTGCAGTCCCCAGCGTGGAAAATGGATTGGGACTGTATTCAACGGTCTGCCGGTGGAGAGGGGCTTGGAGCGAACAGTCATGAGAGGGGTGCGTGCATCCAGCTATATGGGGTGGGTGGATGATGTGCGTTTGCCAACACAGTCCTGGTGGCAGCTGGCATTTCAGGAAGCTGGACAATTCCAGAAAGTAAAGAAGCCTCAATTCCAGCAAAGGGCGATGGGAGCTGCTTCTGCTCTTTGCTTTAGATTCCTCCTTATTGTCTGGGGGCTTCATTATCCCAAACAGCTTCACAAATTGCATAACAAATAGAGCTTTAAAATACTTAAAGAACAGTTGAATAGTAGATAACTCATATCCTATGGAATGGGCTTTTTCCCCCCTTCCTTCTTTCCACTGCCATAGATCCCTCCTTTTCTCCTTTTCCCACTTCACCTTGTGTCTCTGCTCCCTTGGTATCATCCTGGATCTCTGCTTCTGCCACTCTTCCTGTATCTCTCGTCCTCTCTCAGCTTCTCACTGTGCCAGACAGCACATGTGTTCCCAATGCCTCTGGTGTTACTTTCCTAGCTGCTGGGAAGGAAGGGATTTGGGGTGGAAAATTTAATGAGCTGAGCCATAAGGCAGTTGTTTCCCTGTTTGTGTCTGTGTCTTGCTGGAATGAGATCATTTGAACATCCACAAACTGAGGGACAGACTCTTGCTCCTGCAGGATTTGGGAGGTGCAGAGCTGCAGCCTGGGGTCATAGCTAAACCCAGGCTAAGCTGCAGCCCCGGCTATGCCCAGCATAAAGCTCCATGGGCAGGGTGCCTCTCAGGCAGTGCAAGCAGCTGACATAGAACACACAGCAGTGACAGGCATGAGCTGCAGAGCTGCCACCTCATTTCTGCAGGCTCAGGCACAGGGGAGTGAAAACACATTCCCTCACAATAACCTGGAGCTGAGGCGCACCTGGGTATGGATGGCAATTCATCCGTATGGTTCTCCCTCTCTTCCCTTAGAGCTACTCATCACACTGGAAGATGCTGTGTTGTTAGATATGAAGCATCACATCCAGCTATGAATTTATGTTCAAAAGCAAAGCTCTGCAGCCTGTTCCTGTTTGTGGAAAGGTCCCTTTCTGAACAGCCTGAAGCAAGAAAGATGCAGACTTACCTGTGGCTACTAGAGACAAGTCTCCCACCTGGGAGACCTTGGTGGCTTTCTTGCTGCTCAAGTCTGTGAAATTCACACTGTGAAAGTGCACATGCATTGCTTTATTATTTAACAAGCCTACCCAGAGTTACCATCAAAGTGAAGAGCAGCTTGGGAGTCTGTGTTTAACATCACGCTCCAGGATTGTGTCACACTTTGTCTTAAGGCTACGACGTGATGTTGGGGATTTGCTTACTCCGTATGCACTGGGGTAGGAGTTCAGGCTCAGGATGATCAGAGAGGCAAATGACAGTGTTACCTCGTGGCTGGAGGTGCAGCAGTCTGGCTGTTCTCTCTCATGTTAAACTAAACCGGAGCAGGGATGTGGGATGGGAGTCCTGGCTCCTCCCCAGAGCTTCAGGAGCACTCTTCTCTGTGGCCTGCTTGCCTGGGCTCTCTGTTTCTGCTCTTTTCATGGCAGCCTATGACACTGAGGCTGTGCAGCATAAAGAAGCTGCTTCTTTGGTCAGAGAAACAGCCCCAAAGCGATCTCCTATCTCCTGTGGCTCTCCCGCTGCTGCTTCAGAAGTTGCCTGTTCCAGGAGCCTGGAATTCACTCTGTGCCCCCATGACGTGCGGTTAATAGCACTGCTAACTTGAGCCGCACTGGGCTCTTTGCTCCAGCGGGAGAATCACCATGGAGACCCTGCTGTGCCTCTGCGCCCAGCACACCTCTTGGCCCTGGCATTAATCCTTTTGCAGTGTACCACAAAGTCAGTGTTAGCTTGGAGGAGCGATCAAATCAATAGGAAAACTGCTCCCAGAGGAGGTAAATATTCGCCAGACAAGCAGAAAGGAAAGCAATAATATACCATGTAAGCTACTGCCTTTTATTAGCTCAGCTCCCTTCCCTCCCCTTGTAAAGGATTGCTGCGCTCTTGTATTCATCTTTACTCTGAAGCAAATTAAAGCAGGGACAGTTGTCAGAGTATTATGAAGAACATCTGTTTAATTAGGGCTGCCTTTGCATCCACTGGAGACAGGAATGTAACACCCCTGTTCATCCGCTCCTGCTGCCTCACTCCCCCTTCCTGCCCTTCCCCAGCCTTGCTGCGTGCCAGAGGAAGAATGTGAAGTGAATACAGGAGCACCTGAGGCCTTTTGTTACCTTCCAGTGCTTGGAATGTCAGTGCTTCCCATTAATGCTGGGGAAGGAGGTGGGGCA